>JAYJME010000157.1:0-21822 GCA_036873775.1 Costaria costata | reverse complement strand
AACAGGACGCGCACGAACCCCCATCCCCCCCCCCCCCGGCTCCTTTGAGCGACGAGGCGATGTCGAGGCTCTCCGCCGAGGACCAGGCGGACAGAGCTTGGTCTCTGCACCTTGCTCGCAACGACAGCGACATCACCAGGATGTTTTGCGGCCAGCTGCAGAGCCGCATATCCTGCCTGAGCTGCGGCAACGTTAGCCACTGCTTTGATCCATTTTTTGACCTCTCCGTGCCGCTTCCTAGTCGGCAGTCAGACGCGGCGGCGGCCGGTGGCGGGATAGGGGTGGGGCGGAGGGGACCGGCAGCTGGCTCGAGAGCTGGGACGGTGAGTCAAACTAAGATTGTTTTAAGCGTGACTGTGTTCCCTTGCCGCATCTCCGATACTAAACTCGTTAGCGCACTGTCATTGTTTTGAAGGGCACGTAGCAAGCGATTGGTATCCTCCTTCCCGCCCTGCTCGGTCGATGTACACGACGGCCGATTCGGCAAAAAGGCTTGAGTTTACTCGAATTTTGGAAGTTGCGTGCTTGACTAAAGGCTAGACCTGAGTGAACGACGCAAAATTTCCCTCCGGATAATGAGTTTTGGTTGCTCGCACAAGCGCCGCTCGGTGTGCCTGCGCTCGGCTATACATTGGCCAACCATCCCCTTCCACGGAACACACGTGCGTAGCACTGGGAATAGTTACCGAATCTGCAAGGACGTTGTTAATAATTGCAGGGTAACTGGTATTCATTGCTATTGCTAATATCACGCTTACGATCAGACAATGTACAGCTTACACGTCAACACCATGCAATAATGAACAGCTACAAAAAAATAAGAAATACGCATGGAAGTTTTACTTCAGTTTCGTGACGAGGTGTGGAACGCGGTGTCTGTGGATCGTACGTTCCGTGGTTTTCATACCGATCAGCCCTTCTACTGAATGTTGGCATGCGGCCTAACGAGAGAATGCGCCATTTACAGACATCCCCTTTTTTCGAGGGAGAAAATGTTCATCCTCGACCTCGCTCGATTGCATTTGTGGCAAGCTTAACAATGGGGAACTTATCCTACGGATTTCGTCCTTTACAACGCCAGTTGAAGGAGGGCCACAATCAAATCGTCAATTTGGCAGAGTTCCCCGCACGAATGACGAACAAGCAAGCAGGGCAATAGGGCGTTTCTTGGTACATGGGTGGCGTGTCATGTAGCATAGTCCAGTGGTATCCCAAGCTTCATAGTTCCCCCCGAGAGAATTACAGGCAAGACCTCAAAAAGCTTTCTTTTTTCTTTTTTGCAACAGCAAGTTATTTTCGAGGACAATCTACTCGGAATTCGAGTTGGACAACTTTCTTGTAGTGCTGCTGTAAGCAGTCGAACCCAAACGGCCACGCTTGTCAACACATGTGCTTCATGTTGAAGGCTTCCCAAGTATTGAAACATACGGGTAGCTACGTTGCTACACGGCAGTAGTCAGTAGCCTATCGGTTCGTTGTCGGTGACATAGTCATCTGGTTGATATACTGTACCGCTAGTTTGTACTCGTAAAGCGCAGCAGTGCAATGGGTTGTTGTACGAGTAGCCCTGTATTCAGAATGTGGGGTCAGTTACTACGGTTTCATGTGCAGTGGAATCCCAAAAACCCGGTTCGGAGTTTTCCAGAGGATTTTTTGTTCTAGTTTTAGGATCACGCCGCATTTTGAGGGTCATAAGTTCTGTTTTTGTTGTTGCTGAGCAGTGATCGATCGATCGACCATGCAGATCAATTGATCATGCATCACGCACTCTCTTTCACTCTCGTGGCTTCTCAATCGCCTCCTCTTCAAGACCGTCGATAATCAACGCAACTGACCTTAGCACGCCATTTATTTCACCCTCTCTGCGGAGCCGAAGCTCATATCCTGCCAGTCGGGTGACGCCGACTGGGTGCTTGCCTCCTTTGCAAGAATATCTGGCGTAACTCGGCAATCGTATCACAAGTCACATGCGAGTATATCGCCAATAGGTTACGAGCCACGATTCGCACAAACACTACAGCAGAGCTGCGGGCCACGAGGTACGTCGAGTAAAAACTATACGCCTGAGGCCCGAGCTGCTGCTTCCGCTGCAAGCTTTACGACGGAGCTGCCAGGAATATAATGTATTATCTGGAGCTGCTGCGAGCTGCAACAACCATTGTAGTTCTGTTGTGGGCGACTGCATCGTACATCGTCGGCGGACTGCACTGCCGTAAAAATGGAGAACGTCGCCAGCAACACCAACAACAACCCCACCAACGCCGTATGTACGAGGAATCAAGAAATACACTGGAGAGAAATGCGAAGGCTTCGGAGACTGGCGCAGGAAACCAGGTTTCATATTCAGCGTGAATCGCCCAGATATATTTGCCCTTGATGGAAGGTCAATCCAGGCGGGCCGAGGGAACAAATCAAGTGATAAAACTAACAAAGGGGACACCTGAACTACGCCTCCTGGATCGCTGTTGACACCAGGGTTGCTGTACACTCCTGGGGGGGGGGGGCTCTTGCAAAGCTAGACAGCATTCGGCCGCGCCAATCAGGACCCGTACGCAATCCTGTACTTGGTTTCGGACAAGGAGGACTCTCTTAGTGACTTTTCACGCCTAAGATGAACACGGGACCCTCGTTCACGGGAAGAAAGCCATAAAAAGTGGGAAACCGAGTATCTCAGGGTCACCAACAAGGCCATCCGCGTCTTACAGGCGGCATTATCAGCCGTACCCATGGATTCGGATGAGAACCCTGATAGCTACATCATGCAGGCTACATGCCCCCGCAGCCGACCGGCCACTATTGTGAAGGAATATATCACTGATCGGCATTTCACCTAAGTCATCGTACAAGGCCTCCCAGAGGACTACCGAGACAACAAGTTAAGTGCGTACAAGGATCCTGACATTGACCTAAAACATATGCCTTGGAGAAGCTACGTACCATGCGGCACCTGTACCTAAACGAGATGTCACGAAAGAAGACGGGAAGGGTCGCTGGGCGTGGCACGGCCATGACGACAGCAAAATCATCATCTGACCCCAGCTCCGTCATCTACCAGAACTGCGGCAAGGCAGGTCACTACAAAAGCGATTATGCCGTGCCTGACAAGGTCAACGAGGAAAGCAAAAAGCCCGCTGGACACAACAAGAAGACTGGATCAGAGGGTGGAGCTGAGGAAAAAATGGTGCTCAGTGCACCAAACAACTTCGCGCAGTGACGCCGAGTGCTACGCGCAAGGAGCTCCGCGCTCACAGGCGGGTAAACCGCACACGCCGGCTGTGTCGAGAGCCCGAACACTTCTTAACGACACCTAAGAGAAGCCTGCAGTCAACTTCGACGACGATTTCGACAACGGCTTTCAATTTTAGCTGTTGACAACTTCGCCGCTGGATCACTACCCGGGATCTATGAAACAAAGTTGTCATGGGCTGCTGGAGTATATCAACGCGGGGTCGCCGAAGTGACGGTTCACGGGATCACTGCAAAAAAGCGCTTGATATTGCCGGAACGACACCTTTCGAAATCGTTACATGACTGTTCTTTGAGACCGTCAGAGCTTCCGGGTCGCCACAACAACAGCAATATAGGATTAGCCAGAGAGGTGTCTTCCGGGATGGGACCACATCATCATATTTATGGCTTTCTGGGGGAGAATGTGGTCTGGAATTTCCACATCGTCGTCGTTTAGAACTGCGCTGAAACATCGCAGCTCGGGTCGCTGGACATCGTCGTCTTTTGGGACTGGGCAAACACTATCCCCCCCCCCAACTTTATCGATTATACAACTTTTGGGGTCAGCTTGGTTTGGCGACAAGAATCGTCGACTTGGAGATCCCCCCCACAACTATATGACAGACAACCATTGCCCCCGCGATATACTGAAATGGCGCTCATCGGTAGCGACATAGTCGATGTCGACATAAAGCAATCGCTTACCACGTCCGCTTACGTTCGCGCGTCGTCGATATCCCGGCCTGATGACGGCTAGAGACCCGGCCAACAGACACAGACATATTAAGCCACGCGAAGCATTTGAGCCCTCGCCCAGCACCTAAAGCACACAATACATAAATTAACGGTGTTGTAGTATACTATGTAAACAATTCCCTTGCCCTTGCTTCATATTATCTGACGTTTTCTGGTGTGTTCCCGAGAAGAAGTCACCCAATAAATGAATGCGTATCCCCTCCTCTTGGTCCACACTTTTTGGTGGGACTATTCTGGAGAGCTTACAGTAATCGCGTCGGGTTCAACGACCAGGAAGCATAAACGGCAAAACGCGCACCTTCGTCCCCCTCCTGTGTCGAATGTATATATATAGTGCGCAAGAAGAATACAAAGACCACTGACATTCTCCGGTTTGTTTTTTATTTCTGTAGCTGTTTTATGAGTAAATCGCGTCGTTGAATTTTGTGCTGCTGCACAATGTCAGATGGGAAACAAGCGTGACAAAAAAAATCGTACGAGGGCTAAACTTGTCCAGTAGGTTTCCTTGTTTGTTTCCCTCGGCTTTCTTCTTCTTAAAACGTGGCTGTTAGTGATGAGCTGTATATTAGTGACCGAGTTCAAAGCTTATTACTGTGCCGCACATTGTCGGAAGGCCAACACGGCAACAACAAACTGCTTTGCTGTCCCTGCCTCTCTCTGCCAGGAATCAAACGGAGGCGGCGGCGCCGCAGCTCGGGAAGGGTGCACCCTCGAAGAGTGCCTGCGAGCGTTCACCAACAAGGAGACGCTCGACGGGGACAACCGGCCCGTGTGCGCGAGGTGCAACCGACGGCGAAAAAGCTCCAAGTGCCTCGCCGTGCACCGATACCCCCCAGTGCTGGTAATCCACCTCAAACGGTTCCAGTACAACTCCACCAGCCGGGAAAAACTGTCAACGGCGGTAGATTTTCCTGTGTCGGGGCTCGACCTAGCCCCTTATTCCACCTCGGGTGCGCTTCCCTCCGGGGACGTTTGTGGTGGTGGTGGTGGTGGTGGGCGCGGGGTAGATCTCGGGCATTCGGAGCAGCAGTCGGGGGGGGGTGATCGGTTGCTACGAGGAACCAGCAGCGGCCACCGTTCTGTTGCCGCGGCTCCCACGTACGAGCTTTACGCGGTTTGTAACCACATGGGGGGGCTACAGGGGGGGCACTACACGGCCCACTGTCGAAGTCGATTAGGCGGCGGTGCTGCGGGCGAGTGGTATACTTTTGACGACGCGCGAGTTGGTCCGACGAACACCGTTCGAGTCGGAGGAACGTCGGCGTACGTATTGTTCTTTCGGCTTTCTTAAAACCCGAGCTAGGGCATTAACGTGTGTTGTTATGATCCGTCACTGCACCTACCAGAGGGTATATAGCTGGTAGTGCGGAAATAAGTTTGGTCGATTTAACCGCGACGGCATCTGTCGTACCCTGCTTGAGTTCATCCGACAAGTTATTTGAGACGGCTGGTGGAGTTGTCCTCGCCCTCCGGTGCGTCCTGCATCTTGTCGGTTTTCCGTCTGTACGTGTATTTCTTTGTTAAATAGGATAATGCAAGGCACACCAGCCGTGAGTTCGACCGATTGAGAAGTCGATGCTCAACTTTGCAACTCAGAGTGTTGGGGGGCCGTTTAGGGTAATATCTAAAGATAAACGCAAAAACTCACGATTCTTTATAAAATATCACGAAACGTGACCTGTGCATATCATTGTTTACATATACACAGTACGCGCCATGTTTTTGTCAATTTTTTTTTGTGTTTTCGTCATGAACTGTTACCCTTTTTTCTTGGTTTTTCAAGGCTTCACTTGTCACGGTTCGTGACAAAATAGGATGTTTTTGTGAACAAAATGTCTCGTTTTTTTCGTCGATTCGTGACATTATTATTTTCGTCAGAAATGGCCCTTATTTAGTCTGAAACCACCGGTCGGTAAGTGAAAGGTGGCTGCTATGGGGACACGTTGTATCCCCTGTCCGATTTCCCTTGAATAGGTTTTCGTTGTTACTCGCATGTATTGTTGGTTGCTTTAAAGATAGAAAAAATGCAGCTGTATTCCAACACAGGCGCGAAGGAAAATTGAGACAACAGGGAGGTGCACATCTCACCTGTCACCTGTTTTTTCCTACCCTAAATACAACTGCCAAGTAATACGTACTATGTTCTCATATATAATACTAGGGAATTGCAGGCCTTCCAGGGTAACATCTTAGCCCACTTCGATTTTTCGTAAAATATGCAGAACTATGGGAAATTCGGGGAAATACCGGCTCCACGAACTAGAACACCAGTCGAAGATTCGGCTCCTCAAAACCTACCCCCACCCCTCCAAATGGCGAGGCTACCAAACCGAGAAGGAACGCCAAGAACAAAGGGAAAACAAAGGACGTCACCCCATAAGGGACCGGAGAAACGTCAAACGCCGAAAACCACCGTCATATCACCAGCAAGGGAGGCGGGCGGGGCGAGTATATGTCGACGAAAACGTTAAAACCGTGCTACCGCTATGATACATCCCCAGCGAGAAGGGGGCGGGGCGAGAATGTATCACCGAAAGATAGAACACAAAAGTCACATAGTCCTGTGCCACAGTACCAGGAGCTAGATTACCCCGACCCCCAACGGCACTGAGCGTGGGGGGATCGTCAGGACAAAAAAAGAAAGGAAAACGAAAAACCCACAGTCCTGTGCCACATCATTTTGTAGCCAGATCACCGAGACCACCCCTGACACTGAGCGGCGGGGGGTCGGCAGGACAAAAAAATGAAAAGAACAACCCCGAACCCGACCCAAATCTCAGAAAAGGTCAAAAGAGGACCTATGAGTAGTCTCCGACCCTCGAAACCCAGAAAAACGGAAAACTATTGAGCGCAGCGGTGCCGCGAAAACCGGTTAACCACGTCTGCGCCTCGAGATTAATCTACGTTACGTTGGATCCCCCGTGCAGATGCACTAGCTAAGCGTTCCCGTTGATTTCCTGTAGCCCGCCGGCGAAAGGGGAAGCTTGATCGGTCCTGGGTCATCCAGAAAACAAGTCAAACATACCCCCTCCGTAGGCGTACTCGTGCTGATTTTCTCACGCCATCATAATCGTGGTCGCTCTTGTACCAAAAGTGAGTCCGGTTGAGAAGCACCATGGTGCTGTGGCGGCGAAGCCAATCCACGTGCGGGACGCAGCCCTAGCCGGGCGCCAGAGTCGAAACGCCGTCCTGGGTGACGTGGTACGGGGCATTTGTCGGATAAGTTGTTGAACACATACCCGAAGTATTGCGTCAACCACGCCGGCAAGTAAGTACTTCGGCATGTCGCCACTGTCAAGGAAGTTGGCACAGAGTTTGCAGCGTTCCACCGAAACGCAGCAATGGGTATCCGCGTCGGGCCTGCTAGAAGGCAGATCCAAATATACGAAGTAGGAGCTTACTAGCGCCGAGAGGGGAACCAGCCGGGTTGGAGGAAGAGGGGCAGACTGCAAGGACTGTACAATGGCCCATCCGGTTGGGCGATTTTTTGTCCTTGAGGACTTTGGCGTTCGCGTCAGCGTTCATGCCCTGGCCGATTGGCAGCCGTATTGTACACCTGCGCCCAACCGTCCTGCCGACGTCGCCATATGTAAGATGATTGCTCTGGGCGCACGTAGTATCCCCTGCCAGGTTTGCCTACAGTAGTAAACAAGTCTGAGTTGTTACTCACGGGTATTGGCTATTATTGTTTTTTTTATCCCATTTATTTTCTTCGCCCTTCCTTTCTCGCTCCCTCCTAGTCGTAACTCAGATCCGGGGTCACATAGCAGGCTCTTCTCCCCCTTCCCCACTACGGTACGCGCCTTGCATTTTTATCGCGAGAAGGGGCCAGCTTTTTCTTCCCTCGTCGATTCGCGTCGAATTGTGCTTACCCACGCCTTTAATACGCTCTCGGCAGTTGGTGTATTTCGAGAAATAAAAACTCCATATGTAGGGATTCGAACCCGTGACATAAACGCTAGTGGTACTCGAGGCTATCTACTATTAATAGACCACAGCGGCAACCAGCTTTAGAGATAGAAAAAGAGAAGCTTCGTTCCAACACAGGCCCGAAGGAAGATTGAGGGAACAGAGAGATCGACGATCCGTTTCGCCGGTGTGAGACAAACGAACCACACGCCGGACGCCTCTCTTTCGGTCGTGGCCTCCTGGTGCGCCTTGTTGCTACTGCATGCTGATACTCCTGTTGCAGCAGCGTGAGCACTCGGGGCGACCCCGAGACTGGTCTCACCTTGCTGTTTGAGTTTGTTGGTGGAGAGATTGGAGCATGTTCCAGGCTCCTCCAAGCTCCAGAATGACCATCAGATTCCAGATTCCAGATTGTTGGAACACACAACGCGGTTGATTTACGAGGAACCAAGCGCGTGGCGAATGATAGATATACACGGCGGCTGAACACGTGATCGGTGGATATATCGTGTGACAATGGATATGGGGGTTTAACTTTGATCTTTCACTTGGAGTGGTGTTGAGTAAACACCAGGTGAGAAGCATGGCCCCTTGACAGGTTTCCACGCCCCACAGGTAGGATTCGTTTGCCAAGGACACTCTTTTCATAAGACCTCCACTGATCCAGTGGTGTGCCACCTACGGATTGATCCCCGCTTACGTATTGGACCCCCAAGCCGCACTGCTCAAGACACTCGCTGTGCTTTGACGTATTGTTCCTGTCGCCGCTGCAACATCCCCGTTGCCCGACGCATAACTGTCTTCGGCACAAAACGGGCATCTCGTCTCATCCCGGTAACAGCGTAACAGCGTGTGCGTCTTCCTCTTCTATCCTTCCTCCGCTTCCCGTTGCTACAACACCTCCGTAGCCCGGTGCGGGTGAGCTTCGGTCCCAGGCGGGAATTTTGGCAATTAGTCGATCCTCCGTTCTCCCTCGGCGCCCCGTCGTTGACAGACACCCAGCCTGACGAATTTGAGCGTCGGCGCCAAGCGGGCCTTCCCGTCATATGGCCGATCCTTCCTTCTCCCTCGGCGCCCCGTCGCTGTCACACGCTCTCAGCCCGACACCTGTGAGCATCGGCGCCGAACCGGCACTCCGGCAACCAAGCACGTCTCCGTATTTCCGCATCCTCTGCGACGGCGCGGACCTTTGACGTTGGTTAGAAGAGCGGCAGTCCTGGGCCTTGTAGAGGTTCGTTCCCTGGACAGTAGAGTCCGACCAACCGACGCTCCGTACTCCTCTCAAACGTTTCTCACGACTTGCAGACCTCAGCCAGCGCCTCATAAAGCTACACGCATGAGCCGTCTTTTTTGGTGCGCCCATGACACCCTGCAAAAAAGAACATCTCCACCGTCGCAAAAGCTGGGCGACACTTTCGCTACCGTACACTCATACACACAAAAAACACAGACAAGCCCTTTTACCCAGAAAACAAGAGTCCGAGAAAGCGTTTACCTTCGCCTACCCGTTTGACAATAGCATGGCAAGTGCTTACCTGTCGCTGTGGAAGTGCTACCGCCGAACCTACTTGCAACACCCACGGGAGATGCTTACCTCATCTCCCGATCGGTCGCGATTGACAAAGTGCTCACCTCACATATCAACCAAATATCGCCGAGATACTCTACAAAGCTGCTACATGATCCCCCATAATCCACAGAGTCCAAAGAGCAACCAGGCCCATGATGCCCTCGTGCAAGGAATTATCAGCCAGTCCTCCGGATTTCACACCCGGACTCCAGATACCCCAAGCTCCAGACACCACAACAACAGACAATCAGACTCCAGATCAACAGATTTCCTACACCTAGAAGACACGCAGACGCCGGACAGCGATGAGCAAGCATGCGGGCATGAACGGGCGCTTTCCTTCGCTTCTCCGTGGCGATCCGTTCCTCCCGTGTCCTCAAATCGCTTGCTGTTTGGTTTGCCCTTCCGTTCTTGCGAGTGCGCTCTCGCTCCCGGAATTTCATGCGGCACAGTTATGGCGACAAAACTCTATGCTGACTTGAGTTCGATGGAGGGGTTGGAGTATTTTCCCACTTGATGTGCACACGTATAATTCGCCACGCGTTGTTTGTTCCAACATTGGGAATCTGGAATTTGATGGTCTGGAAGTGCTAATAGCCTGGAAAAATACTCCAATGTCCCCATCGAACTCAAGTTAGCAATGAGGTGAGAACCAGCCGGGTGAGAAGCGATCCTGGTGTACCGTGACCCCAGGGCTCACGCTGCTGCAACATGGCGAACCCAGGGAGATTTTTGGAGCAGGTTTTTATTGCTGGGATCGAGCCGTAGCAGGGCCCCTGCTGGATCAGAGGAGGTCAGAAGAAGGGAGTATCCTCGGCAGAGAAGTTCTACCCGTGGGGCGTGGAAACCCGTCACGGGACTATACTCCTCACCTAGTCTTTAACCACCCAAAGAAGGAAGTTAAAATCAGACTGTCACACGATATCTCGACCCGTCACAAGCCTACTTGTGGTGCATACATATCGTCAGCCACGCGCTTTGATTCCTGGTGAATCAACCGCGTTGCTATCCCAACATCGGGAATCTGGAACCTGATGGTTTGGAGGTGCTAGGCTAGCCCGGCAAGTAATCCAATCTTTCCATTGAACTCAAGTCAGCAATGAGGCGAGAGCCAATCTCGGGAGTAGCGATCCTGGTGTACCGTGGTCCGAGGGTTCACGCTGCTGCAACACTACTGCTGCTGTGTTGTGCGTATATATACCCCGTACTGCTGCATGCTTCTTCCTGCTTTCTGTTTTTTTCCTCTTGGTTAGTCTTGATTGGTCGAACGAAAAATCGCCGGTTCTCGTTTCTTTCTTTTTTGGGAGCATCACGGCGGACGCTTCGGGCTACTCGAAACGCAAAACACTTGTGTATTCAGAATGGTATTTTTCTCCTGAGCATCGCCCTCTTTGCCTTTGGCGTTGTTATTACTGTACTCCCCGATTGATCGCTCTTGGGCCTTCCGAGGGGAAACGTGAAAATTGGAAAAAAAAATGGCATTACAAAGTGACGATTACCGCAACGCCCACTGCGTGGTTGGGGGATTCTAAAAGGTGTCCGAGTTGAAATTCTACGAGTCTCACGTCCCCGGCGCAGCAAGTGATCCTCCCCGTGCTGCTGAGCGCTCTCCTCGCTGCCCATAGACGGTTATTAACACCAACACATATAGTTGATTAGGTCACTGTTTCGGGGCGCCGAAGGGGTCAACGCTTTCAGCTGAAGCACGTGACAGAACTCGCGCCTTTTTTGGCCTCTGCAATACAGTTCTGACGCCGGTACGCCAGATGTATTTGACAAGGCTATTTGTCGTTTTTACAAAAACATGTATTCTTGCGGGTTGTGGTCCAGCTCCCGGTACATATGCTCTTGATTTCACAGCAGCAATGCGCAAGACTCATCGGATTCAAGTGGCAGGTTTTGACAACGCAGGCCAACCGATCCACACCATGCCGGGACAATAACATCTTCTGCTACAGGATGCCCTGCAACCTGGAAAATAACATGAGGGGGAGAGTCGAAGCTTTTGCCCCCAACGCAGCGCAGCTACTACAGCAAATTCATCCGTTTGGTAACGCAAACAGCAAGGGGGAAAAAGGGATACAGAGAAGAAGACAACGCACAAGACCATCCTTGCGGAAGGAATACCAGGTATATAGCCAACGACCAAAAAGGAGTATATTAGAACAAATAAAAATATATATCATAATTGCGCCGAACCACCGCTCCCTCAAATAGGGCAGTCTAAGGGCACGCAGACTGGGCGACAGCATCTACGGTAATGCCGTGCACGCTTGAACCACAGGTACATAGGCACACACCAAGGGATAGACGGGAGTCCCAATCTTTTGCGCCGTTCTCAAAATCAATCTGGTCTTTCTCATTCTTATTCGTGAAACAAACAAATCATACCCCGCCCGAGCCCATCTATTTATAGTTCGGTGCACAACTCTAGCCCCTAAACGGAATCCTTGTATTTCGATGCACATCTCTAGCCCCAAAACGGAATACTTAACGTGCATGCGACAAAAAAAAACACGTCTTGCTGGCGTCCTTGTGATAGATCCATGTAGGGCGGGTCCCTGGTGCGTAATTAGCAAAGGATGCGGCACGAAACACAGCAAAAATAACATGAAAAAGAGGGTGCACCAGTATAGCCGCGGTAGCAGCAGCATCAACATCACTACCACCAACACAACTACTGCTACGCGTAGCCGCTGCTACAGCAGTACGTCGTAAATATACAGGACGGTCCGTAAAAACCGGAGGTCTTCCGGAAAGCAGAGCACCGCCGAAAAATGTACAAGAGACAGAGGACACCGCGATATACACCTCTGAAAAAGTCCCCCGACTAAGGTGCCTTACCGTACAGAGCGGCAAAAGGACCGGGGAGGGGGGGGGGGTCCACAGCAACGCAAGAACGACCTCGACGCGGCGCGTCGGCGAGGGGTCGGCCCAGGTCAACGCCCCGATAGATGACACAATAAATAGCAGCGACAGCAACAGCAGTAGCACATATCGTCACCGCTTCCGGACCACGTAGTAACCTCAGCAGCCGTTCGTTCACCTTCCCCATCCAACCAACCACCTGTTAGCAACCGAAAAATATCGACTCCCACCCATCCCATCACCCACTTTCCCGATGACCGAGCCAAACGTAGCATGCCTAAATACGCCGACAAATAGCAGAATGCAAACGACCGCTAGTCTCCCAGAGGCAGCACCGCTCGCGGACCGTTCGCGCTCTGCCGTGAGGATCTTTAAATGAGATAGATATTGGCGGTGGTGGCACCCAAGAAGAAAGAAAAACCGCACACCACGCAGTGCTCGAGACCACTGGCGGGACGTACAAGGCATAACGCCAGCGACACCAACAAATGTTTCGGTGGCGAGTCTGTACTTCCCAAGGGTGGTTACGTAGCAACGCGAGGAGATAAGATGATTCGCAAGAAAATTCAGTCCACTGCTTCAACCACAAAATAAACGCGCCCCCCCTCCCCCCTCCCCCGCTGAAATCAAATTTGGGGAACGAAGAAGACACAGGTTAATCACGACTGGGTGACAGTCGCAGACGCAGAGGGCATCGGCGGGATCACCCCCTTGGGTTCCTGAGGCTCCTGAGGCTCCTGAGGCTCGTTAGGCCCCAGGGCTCCCTGAGGTCCTTGAGGTCCCTGAGGTCCCTGAGGTGCCTGGACCCCCAGAGGTGCCTGGACCCCCAGAGGTGCCTGGGTTCCTTGAAGGTCCTTAGGTGCCCCAGATCCCGCAGGTGTCCCAGACCCGGCAGGTCCCGCAGGTCCCCCAGGTCCGTTGGACCCCTCAGGTTCCTTTACTGCCTGAGGTTCCTTAACTGCCTGAGGTTCCTTAGGCCCCTGAGGCCCCTGAGGTCCCTGAGGTTCCTTGGATTCCTGAGGCACCTTGGGTGCAGCACTCGGGTCCTGCTTGGGTGCAGCGGTCGGGTCCTTTTTCTGCTTGGGTGCAGGGGGGGCAACCTTCTTCTGCTTGGGTGCTGCTGCTGCTGCTCCAGCAGCCTTTTTAGGCTTGGGCGCTGCGACAGACGGGTCCTTTTTCTTCTTGGGCGCTGCTGCTCCAGCCTTATCTTTCTTTTGCTTGGGTGCGGCGGAACCGTCCTTCTTCTTCTTGGGTGGTGCTGCGGACGGATCTTTCTTCTTCTTGGGTGATGCTGCCCCAGCCTGATCCTTCTTCTTGGGTGATGCGGCCGCACCCTTCTTCAGCTTAGGGCTGGCGGTTTTCTTAACGCCAGGCTTGGCGTCCTTCTTCTTCGGGGAGGCCTTCTTCTTTCCTCCTGCCGCCCCCGCCCCCGCCGCAGCCGCCCCGGTCGTCTTTTTCTTGACCGCCGCTGTCTTCGCCGCCCCCGTCGTCGATTTCTTCTTCACTGGAACTCCCGTCGCCGTCTTTTTCACAGGGGACTTCTTCTTGACAATCGTAGCCTTCGCCTTTTTCACCACCTTCTTCTTAGGGCTTCCGGTGGCTTTCTTCTTCTTAGCGGACGCGGGAAGCGCAGACTGCGCCCCCGCTCCCCCTCCTCCTCCCGCAGCCGCGGGGGACCCCGGAGCCAACGCCGTCCCACCAACAACAGCCGGAGCGCCGGCCACACCAACCGCCCCCGCCCCCGGGGGCGCCGACGCTGGTGATCCCGCCGTGGCCCCTCCGGGAGACGCAGCGGCAGCGACGGGTTTCTTTTTGACCGTTCGCTTGACGACGGTGCCGGCCTTTTTCTTGGTGGTGGTCTTTTTCTTGACGACCTTCGGCTTTTTCTTCTTGGGTTTCTTGACCGGTTTTTTCTTCACCACCTTTTTCTTCGGCTTCGGCGGAGGCTTTTTCGCCGCGGGGCTCAGCTTGTACGAGTTTTTCACCTGCGGGCAGGCGGGGCGCAGTGGAGGGGTGAGGTGGGAGTAAGTTGACAGTCATGTTTTGTCGCGCGAATCCCGCGAAAAATTTCGACAGGAAAACTTGCCGGTGCAAAAGACATATCCAGAAGACGTCAGAAAACTTGTTGGTAACATAGTATAAGGCTGTTCCTCACGCAAGTTCATGTATTTTTTTCAGCCAATTATTGATGTTTTTGACCCGGAAAGCGAGCGAAATGGGTCGCGCGCTTCTCGAAATTAGTCCACCCATCATTCCAGAGGTATCCAGATCAAAATCCGCTTTTACATTGGAAGTTTTCTTTTTAATTATTTAGGACTGTGCCATTGCCACTGATATCCATCAAGTACAACTTTATCCAAAATATAACGGTCTTTCTCACTGGGAAGTACCGTCGAACTGTACGTGTATTTGAAGGATATTTTCGGAAAAGGCACACGACCCATTCGAAACACCCTAAGGAAGAAAAAGGCAGGAAAAAAAAAACAGTCCCAAGATCGTTGCACCTATTGATCATCGAGCGGGGGGCGACGAGTGCGACATGACAATGTCACAGCAACCACCTTCAAGGACTAATAATCCAGGAGCTGCGTCGAAAATCTCGTCATTGACCACGGGTAGCTAGCTTTTGTCGAATGGAGCGGGAGGGCGAAACCTGTCCTGTCGTTAAAACTTAAATCAGTTAAAACGTAAAACCGTGCCACTCACTAACACTCTATGAATACAGCAGCAGTGACTTGAACCTGCGAGAGCGTACGTTTGAGCTTGGAAAAGGCGGTATATGCTGCACTGCAAGCCGTGAGCACAAGTGGGGACACGTACTGAGAGTAAAAATACACTCTCAGTACTGTATGGTACTGGTAGTATTTAATGGTTTATACTGCCATTGTAAGGGACAAGCAACCGTGCAGTAAAAAACAGCAAGCGGTGGTGCGTGCACACAGAAAAAACGAAACATTTTCTCGGCGCAAAAAAACAAGTGATGTACAATCGTATGATACGTACCGGGTACCAGGTATACGCTCAACGTATGTATATTGCAAAAAATAAACAAGGGGTGTACAGAGTATGGTAAACTAAAAAGTACCACTATATCCGAAAACACAAGGACCGTTTGGGCATCATATCTGATGCCCAGGCAGTCCTAACCTTTCCGGACAAAGTGGTATTTATACGTGGCAAAACGGTCCGGCAATGCAAACCTAATGTGAAAATAACAAAACAACAAATCATCTGGTCACGAATGACACGTAATTTTTCTGTAAAATCTTACTATGAAATAGTACGTCAGCGCCTGCGAATGCTGTGATTCATTTGCCAACCACGGAGAATGTTGAAATTATTTTAGACAATTCGGCAACCGCGACGAATCTCACGTCATGGTCTAGTGGTAGAGGCCTTCGGGTTTGCTATTAATAGCACTACAATTAAATAGTCCCAAAACATCAGGCCAGCGCGGGGAAATATGGCGTCTCTAAAAAAAAATTAAACACATTAAATTAAGCATTTAACGATTCGTTTGTTGTTTCACTTTCAAGACATTTTTTGGGGTTGATCACCCCTCGTCACTTTATATTTATATCTCACGATTTCTGGGTGTCTCGAGAGTGCAAAGTTTGCGGGGTGAACTCCGACAAATGCACTCAAGCATGGCAGGCACACTTCTCTCAACCATCAACTATTACCATTACTCGTATAATAGCATCCTGTTAATAGACAGAGTATATATAGTTAACCCATAAGTAGCATGGCAGGCCCTCTTCTCTCAACTATCAACTACTACCGTTACTTGTATCATACTATTAATAGACAGAAAATATTACAAAAACCATCATCTGTAAGTTCTACCGATTTGGTCACTACCTGGTACCAGGTACTGCTTTACTCAGGATGAATACATACTGGTAACTAGTCTTCAACAGGTATCAGGTGAGTATACTCCGAGTATACCAGAACAGGCTGTACCCATGCAGTACAAACCGGCCGGTTCAAGCTGAACGCCTAAAAATGTTCTCCGCCATGAATGCCGCTTCCCATGTCTCTTTTGAGGGTCACATACTTGGTAGCATACTGCATCATCATGAAGAGTGGACGAAAAAATCGGCGTCCGAGATAAAAAATATGTTTTGGGGCAAATGCGATAAACCAAAAAGGTCGAAACAACGGCAAAAACGTGACGGCGTCGAGTTTTAATGGGCTCACCTCCCAGAGATAAGGGTAACTCTTACTCGTAGCAATTAATGATTTTGAGCGTTTCCTCCCATTTTCGTATCGAAATAACAGAGGCGGATCTGCTCTGAAGAAATTCGGCCGCAAGAAATTGAGGTTGTGTTATCACGATATATAAGAAATTTGACCGAAGAAACGGTTCTCAGGGTCGGTTGCTATATACTAAATCCCATATAATAGCCAAGTAACAAAATAAGAAAGTGAGCCTCGACGCCATTTTTACGGTTAGTTTCCAATAGCGTAGTAACGTTTGCACAGCAAGATATGATGCACCGCAGCAGTGTACGTGGTGCTGACACACGACGACAGCAGGAATCTACCAACAGTACTACTACTCCTGCCCTCTCGACTGTGTGCAGGGATTGCATTGACTGTGCTGTGCTGCCGCTCGTTGCTTGGGTCCAACGACCGACCGCCTCTCGATCATTTTATTTCTTATTTTTTCGGTGTAAAATATTTGGATGGTCGGTAGCTCGAACAGCAGAGGGATGGTGCGTGTTGGTGGTCGTGGTGGTGTCGGCAAGCGGCGACGGCACGCGCGTACTACTGCCCTCTCAGCCCGCTATCATAGCACAACAACACAGCAGCAGCACCAGCAGCAGCAGATTGCTGGTGGCCGTTTGTTGTGGTATGTGGTGAAGAGTCGGGATTATATATAACACAAGTATGCATGCGTGCGTGGGCACCCCCAGCTCTGTCTATCCTTGGTGGCGGATTGCAGGCCCCGAGCAACATGTACGTACTGCTGCTGCCGTCTCTGCTGGCTGTGAGTGTTGCTGCAACAGCAACAACTAACAACGTAACAGTAGAGTAGGAGTAGTGTTTCTGGTGACGGTTGGTCATATGATGATGGGTGGGTGTGATCGGGAGTCGGGATACATACATCGCACCCCCAGCTCTGCCTATCTGTCTCTCCTCGGTGATGCATCCTAGGCCCCGATACATGCAACTAGCCACAGCAGTACACCGCCGATGTGTCGCATGGTGTTGCCTTTTTTTGTTGCTGCTGCTGCGGGGCGGCATGGTCGCAGTGATGTATAATACTTGTTGTAGCACGTTCTCTACTCGTGCACTTTGTTGAGCTCAGCAGCAGTGTAACGACACTCCTGGCCAATCACGGCCTTAGTGCAAGTCGTAATGCAAGTCATAGTCCTTTGACTTGCATAATACCAGGTTTGTACCAGGAAAATCATAGCGTTTTAACCTGATCCTACAGAAAAAAACTTGTGAACGATTCCCCTGTTCTCCCTTGAATTTGGTCAAATTTTGCATGATGGTAGATTTTGAAGTTGGCTACGTACAACTCAACATATTTCCACCAGTTTTCTTTATCCTCTCGAAACCGGTTTTTCAGTATAAACATGTAATTAGAACTCATACACTTACTACTAATAGCAGTACCCTGTACCTGGTACGTACGAAATGATGGCGTTTACAGAGCAGTTAAACGCGTCCACAGACTGCGCCAGAGCTGTTCGTTAAGCCCGACGCCCACAGCGCTCGACTTTTGAAGCCACTTCACCACACGCACAAGGCCTACAGACAAAACCTCGATATTTAATATATTATACGTAGGAAGAACGCATTGCTTTCACCGACAATACACAATAAGCATCAGTCTACGCGAAGGGACCAGCTACCCCTGGGGCTCTAAATTCATATGATATGAAGCATCATATTATACGTTAAAAAGTAAAACCGCGGCTGCCGGACGAAAAACATAATTATTCGACCACAAAACTTCTTGTATCTTTCTATATACGAGTGTTACAGCATTTTCGGTGGGTGCATACTTCGCGAAGCATAAAAATAACGGTTTCACGTAAAGATAGCACCACCACCACCAACCACAACATAAAAACAAAAATAACGTTGGACATTATTTCCCGAACGCTGTTGACGGTCACGCATGAGACACGGGGAAAAGGAACAACGAGACAGGAGGCACAACTTTGGGTCGAGACGCAGTAGGTGGATAGGTGGTGGATTGAGAGAACATGATGAACGTAAGTATGTCTATACCAGGTACCTGGTATATAATATGATATCGTTCGTACGCATACCGTTTCATGTGATGATATCTCGTGAAATCCGAAATCTGAGGGCCGGAATCGCACCACAACGAACACCTCTCCCGGATTATTTAATTCGGTGCGGTGGACGGTGGTGAAAACATTGAACAGGCCAGGGGCCTCTTCGCAGAGATGCGAAGCCAGAACGGCGCGGCACAATCGACAGACGTTGCCAGTTGCCAGTGCTGAGCACTCAGCTCAGACGTGCAACGCGGGGCGTTTTTATTCCTTGCAGCAGTGTTTCAGCCTCTCTCTTGGTGTAGATGAGTCGCTGAACGCTGAGCGCTGAACGCTAAACACACCGCGCTCGTGGCTGTTGGTCTGTTTTGAGAAGGCCTCCAACATTGAACATTGAACGTCAAACCAACAAAAAAAACGGTATGACGCCATCGTTATCATTTTACACGAGTGCTCGTATTTATAAGCGCTATTCCATACAGGCTGGTTCAAGTTAAACGTAGGAAATTATTCCTCGGCCTAAGTTTGCGTGTTTTTTTCGAGTTAAGGCCGTGAATTTTTGCACATGTCTTCTATGAGCCCTTACGAAGACCTGACCCATCGGGTTTATTTTATTTCGTTTTAATTTTGCCTGTTTATTTGTTATTTGAGATTTTTGGGGAAAATGAACCCACCTTAGACCAAATATTTTCGGCGAAAAAAACAACCCCCCCCCCCGGGGGTCAAGCCTCGGGAAGGAAATAAAGAACGCGTGCGCAAAATTTCACGGTCTGACTCGAAAAAACACGCAAGCGTTTGGACTTTAGTGCGTAAAAGTGTGTAATTTACGTCGTTTCCTTGTATGTACTTGTTTATAGCATCGACTTCTGGCGTTGTAATTTACGTAATATTCAACATTCGCAGGTCAGGTCTTCGAACTTTTCAGTGAAAAATTGTGCAGACATGCCTTGCAGTACAACCTGTAACCGAGTCCTTCAGAAAACAAAACGGACAAAAAAACATCTTCCTACGGAAACGCCTGACTATTTTTGACCGTTTTGAAGGCCAGTCGTTGGCCGGGATACATTTCCAACGCTAGCGCCAGCACTGGGCCCTTAACAAAAAACAAAATAGGCCATGTCACGGTCTTGCACTGTTCATCGGGGTCAGTCTGAACCAAACATGTAGTACATACAGTACGCGACACGTGTTAAGAGCTTGGGAGTTAAGAGTTTCAGGCTGATTTTTTTAAGAAAATAAGAATTTGCTGCTAAGAATTTGTGCTCAGCGAGGAACGCCACTCTATATCCTATATAATAGCCTTGCTTTAAGAGCCTACGCTCGACTTTGAGATCACAATAAGCCGCGAGCCTTAGCCAAAATAGGAGTTTCTTAACTGCTGTCGCGTACTTTATTCGAGTGGATATTGTAAGCGGCATTCGTGGGGGAGATGCTTTCGGGTTTTTAGCTTGAATCAGCTCGTAACGCACCTGGTACAAATGTATGAGAAACCGGAGTCTATTTTGTTCGCAGTATGATACCAGGTACTGGTATTATACGAAGTATACGTACAAGGTAACAAGATCAACCACTGCCTTTTGGCTTTGTGTGTGCTGCCCTCTGCCCTGCTGCTGCTGCTGCCCCATTTTGGCCATTTCAACGGATACGTATAATATCATACAGCACCATCATAATACCGGTAATCCATCACTCTACATAATGACGCGATCATATTAGATATTAGCACCTCCTTCCCTCCCTCCCCGAAGCACGTTGACGTAATCGCCCGATTACTGAACAGATCGTCGCCGATCGTCGTGTATGGTCGTCAGTCCAAATCGGGGTGCGAGAAGGTCGTGGTGGGATTTGGATTTTGGGTTTCGGAATTTTGAAAAAAACTTCAAAAAAAAATAGCTCATCTCGTACTCATCATACAAAATACATACGAAGTACTAGGTACCAGGTACCAGGGTACTTATTCGTAAGAGGCAGTGTGCTAATGACGTTGCAGAATTTCTTGCGCCTTTCTGTTTCTGTTGGTGGTTTGTTTCGAGTGCCCGTGCACGTGTTTCATTCAGCAGCAGCATCAAAAACAGAAAAAAAAAACGTGCTCCCTCTTCTCTGATCAGCTCCTCGCCAATCCAGCATGTGCACCGGTGGTTTCTTTGGTTGTGGCTACACGAGTAATCTACAGGAACATCCCAACAAAGTGTTTTGCGCAGACAGTATTCGGGAAAATAATTTTCATAAAATAAATATATATATAAATATATATATACGCCGACGGTCATTTTTTGCGGTAATTTTGGGGGGGGGAAAAGCGGGAAGAGCTTTATCTTTAGGCCATCTCTTACGGAAGGTAAAATTGAGGATTTTTCGGGCCTCAAAACCAGACGCCTCTAAATTCGGTCGGCAACGTTAACATGACCCGAGTTTTTCAGATTGTTTTTGGACAGAAACGATCACAAATACACAACAGCAGTGCAAGGAAGACCTGCAGCATATGGTACACGATAGAAAACGCCTTCAAGAGATTTTCGCTTCCTCCCTGGACTGCATGGAGTTCGTCGCACCGGAGCATCTCAGCCCACGCAGAATCATGGTACCGGTGGTCGGGACGAGGGAATCAAGACAGATGCACGCTTCACGCTAGAAGGGTTGTCGTTGTCTTTTCCTCCTCGCTGTCTGTGTTGATCTCGTTCGTCAATATCTATCTCCCAGACGGGGACTACCCTCCTTGTCCACGACGAGACAAGTTGTGCTTCCGCTTGACGAATGACTCCATCGCGACTGCGAGGAGAGTGGCAAGGCCTTCGTAGTCGTCACCAACACTATCCGAACCCAAGGGCTCGTGAATGCCTGGGGCGTGCGCGGGTGGGTATTGGGACACAGCAGTGCTGGGCAGATGCACCTTCTTTGTGCTGCTGTTTTTGACATTTTTCAACGCTTGTTGCCTCCCACGACGTGTGGAAACCTACTAAGTCCAGACTCCCTTTTCAGACGTCGATGTTGGCCGAAACTAGGCCTTCATTTCTGTCTGGAGGTCGAATCGAAAACGATAACCGAAAAAATTGGCCTGAAACTTACCAGTTTCGGCTCCATAAAAACTTCCATAAGGGCCCGTCCAAACGGAGCGTTTTCAAGCTAAAAACAAAAGCTAAAATCAAAAGCGAAGATAAGATAGGAAGATACACTCATTCTGATTGGCCAAGTAGATGAAAGCAGGACCGAGGAGACCGCCCAGGCTCATTTCAG
>JAYJME010000156.1:0-32953 GCA_036873775.1 Costaria costata | reverse complement strand
TAATACATAAGTTAAGTAGATGTGCAGGGGAATCCCCCCCCCCAAGCAGTAGTCAAATGGGGGGGTCTAGTTGCCCGCTCCAACGCCGCGGTCCCGTTTGACCCAACAACGTTACCTAAAAAAAAACAAAAACGTTGTGCGTGCTCGGCATGGGCGGCGGGCGTGTCGGCAGCGTGACAAAATTAAATTTGAGGCGGTTTGGGGCGCGCGCGGGCACCTGCCGTGCTCGTGTTTCCCCTTTACCCCCAAACGGCCGAAACACAGGGGGTATACGCCCATTTTTCTTCTGCCCAAAACATCGCCCCGTATGTTCCTCTTGGTTCATCTCTCATTGTTCATGCAAGATGTTTGTCGCCGCGTACATCGCTGTGGTTAGCAAAACTAATCGAAAAGAGTACCCAAACTAGATCCTAAGAGTATCGTTGTCGTTTGAAGCGGGAGGGGGGAATTTCTCAGCTCATGATGATGGCGGTCAGTATGATGCCCGGCACGCCCGGGGCTACCGTACAATAGGTATTTTCTATTGTATCGTCCATTCTCGCTCTGATAGTGGTATTTCATGATACGTACGCCGCCTTCTGTCACCGTTTGCGACGAAAGCCCGTTCGAAACGGATGGGGTCTGTGAAGGCCCTTAACGCCATCTTCGTACTGCTCTGCTCGTATTTGAAGCCGTTCCGAGTTTGCGAAGCATCGTCATGTTGAATGACCTACGTACCAGGTGCAAGGGATCGTCTGGGGAAACCCAAGCCTACATATTCCGCCGCAAACCAGATACCTGGTA
This sequence comes from Costaria costata, assembly GCA_036873775.1. Classification (NCBI taxonomy): domain Eukaryota; class Phaeophyceae; order Laminariales; family Agaraceae; genus Costaria; species Costaria costata. The sequence continues at coordinate 32,170 of JAYJME010000156.1, read as the reverse complement.
CCAGGTAGCAGGCACCATCAGAGACAAACACAAACCATCCTTAGTTTGAGCACCACACCACCACCTTCACCGCTGCTAACAGCTGCGCACCAGCAGCAGAAGAACCTGGCCGCCTGTGGTCGTGATGGTGGAGGTTGTTGCTGCTGCTTCAGGTGTAGTGGTGGTGGTGATGGTGGTGGTGGTGGTGATGGTGGTGGGCATCATTACAATGTTGCTGTGTACTGCTGCGTCAAAGGAAACCAGGTACCAAGTACCAGAGATCATCAACCACCATCTTCACCACCACCACCACCTGCCTACCACCCCCAGCAAGAGCAGACGCTTGTTGCTGGTGATATTAATGGTGACAGTGGCTGTGATTGCTGTTGCTGGGTATGGTAGCAGTGGTGGTCATTGGCGATGGGCATCCCTATATCGCTGTGGCTCTTCATGTCCTTGATTAGATTCTACCAGTTCTGGTATCATATATACATTTGTGCATACTTCGTACCACGAAACACGTTCAGGCGCTGACGCACATCGCTTAACGGTGAAAGTGATACCCCAATAATATCGCACTATTACAACAGAGCTAAACTGCAGTAGCTTTAACCAGCTTAGGCCAAACAAATGCAGCACCCCACTGTCCTTGTGCGAGATGACACATAGGGCTGTACTTCAGGGGGTATACTGAAACCAAGCAGTAAATATACTGTTCGAAAGAAAACAAAAAATCGTCAAACAATTCCGTCCCCACCTGTCCCCGCTGGGTTGGGTTTGACAACGACGAGTCTAACCTTTTAGGGACTGTTGTTGTGTTTGGTAATTGATGCTGCTATTGGCCTAATATGTGAGTCTAAGGAATATGTGCTGTTTATTTTCCACACTAATGTACTTCCAAGCTAAATTTCCCAACATCAAAGGAGACGTTCTATAGGGGTTACTGTAGGCTATTGCAAATACGATCGCAATGAGGAGCGCGACGTACCAGGTATGCTTTAGACTGGTCAAGCTCATCGTATACAAGATACACATGTCCGATTGAAGTGCAGTACGAAGTTTTTGTAGTTCGGGTTTTGGCCAATCCAGGAATCTGTCACGCTCCTCATTGCCACCCTTCTACTGCAGTACTCTACCGGCTGTTATCCTTGCTGCTAAACTCCAATACCCCTTGGTTCCGGAGGTTGGAGACGCCCGAAATATTTATCGTCGATTGTGTTTTTTAGCCGATAGTCAACCTTGTCCCGCAGGCCATTAAAAAGCACGACATACTCGTAGCCGTCACACTCAAGGACGCTTACCACAATCGTACTTTCCACTCCTGACATGGTGCCACATGCCAAGATGAACAGAGGTCGTCTTCTGGGCTCGACTATCACAAGTGGGATCTAGTTGCAACAAGCAGCCCCGTCTTGAGTTGAAAACCGCGAATCATTTATAAAAAGCAGGCATCTCATTGGTCCAGACAGGCCTCTGGTGTCATGAACAACGTTGTTTAATATGACCCGAGACTAATTTGGTCGTGAAATGAAACAAAACGTGTATGGGGGAAAATGGGGGCCACCCTGCCAATATTGTCTTAAGGCGTCAAGATCTCTAGTTCTTGTCTTCAAACACGCCTTCTGTCGCGTATTTACATTTGAGAGTCCAAACTTTCTGCAGTGTCTACTGTTCATACCGCTGTGCACTTCGAGTAGCTCTGTGTCGTGTTTTGGTGATCACAGAGCGTCCATTTCACTTGAATTGAAGGATTGATACGATTATTGGGTGTACTATCTGTACTGGTGGAAATACCATCATATTGCGCAGAATGCACACGCCTCGCCCCTTCCCTGCCCCCAAACCATGTGTATTTCCATTTGGATCTCAAGCCTCTTCCTTTCACATTTGTCCTGCCTTCGACGTTTCATTCAGAACTACTTCTTCTACTGTGCCCTGACCGCCGTGGGGGTGGCGGGGGCTCTCACCCCTAATTCATTTGTTAAAAGTCCACTTCGTGTTAGAGTCCCCTTCCTGTCCAGGCGAACAATGTTTTTGTGTGGTGTCGGAACAAACGTTTTCCGTCCGCCCTCGCTTGTTCGTCTTTGTTTTACTCCCTATGGGCGTGCACTCGAAAGCAAAACTACTACTTGACGAAGATACCACCAGGACATCAAATGCAAGCACCATTAGATCGATCGAACAAGCGAAACGCCTGTCTTTGATATCCGGTCACATTTCCATAATACAGTGGTCGTTCAGGGGATACACCCATGGCATTTGCAAACAAAACTGCGTCCATGCATTCGTTCATCATTCGCGCTCGAAGCAGATCTCCCACATATCTGCTCCCACATATCAGGTGTGTTTTCACAAGAGCTTACTCAGAGGAGTTATTGGCCTTTCGCGTGGTGAGCTAAAGGCATAGGTTCTTGACAGCAAATACCTGCATATGTCTGTTTGTTGTCTCTCTTGTGGTACATTGCCCTGGCTTGTCTGAAGGCAGTGGTCATCTGACACGCAGAGAGGACAATCTACCGCGACGACAAGCCTGTCACACGTTTGGCATGTCGCCCGTCTTCGTGCCTGACTACATGTCTGCCCCTCTGTCGACAACACTAGTCTCCAACCACATACCCTACCGCACGAAATCCAGATTTTCCCGCAAGGAGGGTATACGTCACATCTCACCTCCTTCACGGTTGGCATCGTTATAGGCAAATGTTGCCTTACCGGTGACGCGGATGTCCGATTCTTGAGCGAGGATAGCACCTGCTGGCATAAACATTAATTTTTTAACAGCGATTTGAAGCTAGTACGCACGGGTAGTATGTGTATCTAAATACCACGTGCCGACGTAAACATCCTAACTCAAACTGGTCGAGGTCCAAGGTACGGTTAGAGAAATAATTTGGTTTACCCTAACGCTTCCAGCATGAGCAAACGCGTGTGCGTGTGTTTTATTTTCCCATTTGTTCGTCTCCTTTCTGGGAATGGTGGTTGTAGGTGATCAACGGTGAAGCTCGTGGTTAAAATTGTCAGATTGGCAAAACAAAATAATAAACAACAATTGTCATGTTGTTGGAGGATTTCCCAACCACGAATTAACGAATTAACCTTAAAAGAGGCCGCTGTTTTCAACACCACGGAACCCCCAAGCGTACCAGCTCAATCACTGGTTTATGCCGTCGTTGACTTACGGTGGCGCCTCCCAGCACTACCACGCCCAACCGCTACGTTTCTACCGCTACACGTAGTCCACCTTCCCGACATACCCAGGATACCGCCCTTCCCCGAACCAGGTACTACAAGGGGCTGGGCATAGGCGCTGCCTACGGTATACACTCGTACTGCCAGTGCAGTGTACGTATGCTGACAGACGGCACGAAATCGTTAGCATGTAGCAAAGCTGCGTTTGGTGGGGTATGCAGGTACGTTCGGGTACCCGGGAAACCTGCACGGGTATAACACACCAACTAGTATATAATACCTATATTAGCGCTCTTCAATACCATACGTACCGTCAATACATTAGTACCATAACTGTAGTTTAATATATGGAGCATACTCGACAGACGTTACGATAGGGGTGCGCCTCTTTTCCCTTACGGCTCTTCACTTGGGGCTATACCTCATCCTAAAGCCAAGTTTGAGAAATATTGTGAGTTCATCCCGATGAATCATCCCATGGCCTAGGTACACAACGGATTAGGTTGCAAAACAAGAATGGGACTCCGACGAGTTTCAGATAAAGCGCTCCATCGTACATGAAACAATTAAGCGAGCACGTGCTACATCTATGTTAGCACGCGTCCGTCATCCTCCCTGCTCACCTCCGTCGTAGCCTTCGTTGTGGCCGATATATGTGCTTCCATCAAAGCTCACCCGCGATTGAGAGACATACAAGGCACCACCTACAGATAAGAGCACACAATCAATCATCGGTCTTACGAAGTATACCTATATGTGCATAAACGGAGCTTGTGTAGAGGAGTTGCGACGCAATCGTCGATCACACAGCTGGAGTAGCTATATTTGTGAACTTTCCTGGTGTAGTGTTTGTACCAAAACCTCTGTCATCCATAGCAATGAGCAGTTAGATGATTCACACCACAGTTGAACCTGCACCGAAACATCACATAATGTGCGCCAGCTGTGTGTTGCAGGGACTTCATGAAACGGAACGTGCTCAAAGCATGGAACCCTCCTTTTCAAAAGACAGCGCACACCGCATGGTGTCATACTAGGACTTGTGGTAACGGACTTTTGGAAAAATGCACAGAATAAGTCGAGATATATCCCGTGCCTCAGTTAAGTACGGCTTTGGTAAGAGAGCTACAGGTATTTTCCGTACCCCGATACAATTTGCAGTGAGTGACCACGAGATAATGGTATACTCTACCTCGTCATGTTACGAAGGGTGTCATATTTTGCAGTTGCAAGGTTTCCCCCTGCGGCCACAAGTCGGCCGGGGAACGACGCCCTGCACGTCTCGACGTCGCCCGCGCACCTTGGCTGGCACAGCACGCGAACGAAGTAGAAATATACGAGTAATTGTACTGTCGGAGGGTACCACGTATTGCCACGCGTAGGCCGTCGGGGCGCGTGAAACGCTCTATTGCCACATATCCTCTCGAAACAAAGTTCAGCGCACTCGATAAGATGCCCCGCGTCCCCAATAATTTGCCCTATAAACAACGAACATTACGTCAACATGAATTGGGAATTGTGGTCAAACAAGAGAACCGAAGCAAGCGCACGCGCATCGCACGAACAATACCAAACCAAATACCGAACGGTAGCCTGGAAGCATGTCCGTGTGCGTGGAGACGAGTCGACTCAAACGACCCTGAATAGATCACTGCATTAGACTAACTGGACTCTTTGACGGGGCGAACATACCGGGATATATTATTGTTCGTCGTTAAGCTGTATGGACGAATGATGAATGGAGCATGCTACAGATGCATATAGAAGCGAAAGCACGTACCATGCTTGCTCGTGTTGACAATACCAATCGCGTCCTGGACAACAGAAAACATGGCTAGTGTATGGTGTACTGGCACGCGGCTCTGCACAGAATAGACATTCCTGTTGTTTGTTCCTGTTCGTATACGCCTAATTAAATACTGTTTGAAGCTTTCAGACTGCGATAAAACACGTACATAAAACAAGTCTACGAAACAATCACGATTCACAACAACGGTAGCTGAAATTCGATCGATCTCCACAGAACTCATGTATTCCATACCCTATCCACATGTGCTTGCGCAGAAGCCATATTTCTCTCGTCGCCGCCGCATCTTGCGTTCTCGCAAGAAAAATAGGTCTTCCACATCCTCATATAGTTGAAGGTCATGCTCAGTTTGTCGGAATCAAAGTATGCAAAGTATGTAATGCCTTTGTTTGTAGATATATATCCAAGAGCTCGTCATGGGCTGCCGGCTTCGGCCAGAGCCGGGCAGGACGTCACATTACTTAATTCGATACAGTATGAACATAAAACATGTATCATGTGTAAGCTAACAGTTTAGTTTAAAATTATCTCGCAAAAGTTCAATAAAGTAAAGCAAAGCCCAGTCTGAAGAGCAGTGCAAAATTGTTTTGTCGCCATTCAAATCGAGGAATACTGCCCAAGGAGCTGGACGATACTAGTCGACAGTTACGGGAAATTTCAAAATAAACGTCGCAGCCACGGTACACACACCGACCAAAGTGCGTCAAGCTCAGTCCTTTGGGATTGTCGAGGTGGGGTTTTGGTTGTTTGTATTGTGTGTGCCGTGTTCAACAAGAGATTAACTGTTTCACAACCAATCGTAAAAAACAAACACACAGAATCGAACCGCACCTTAAACTATGGTTAGGAACGCCTTAAAACTTGAGATGCCCACCTTAAAACTTGTGATGCCCCCCAAATGTCAGGCCAACGTCCCCTTTAGGCGTATATTGCAGAGAGATATATACGAGGTATCATATAGCACGACGAAATTTCGAGCATATTTGATCGACAACGGGGAGGGTGGATATTTTAATACGTCGATATACGCCGAGCGATAGGTTTAAGATAGACATCGACGGGATATTTGGAAACGTCACCAGTGTCGTTGTGGGTGCTCCTCTTGGTTTTGAGAAACTCGGCTTGGAAGTTATTTTCAGGTTTGGTGTGGCGTTGCGTGTCATACGGCAGTTTGTGTAAGCCGAACGAACATGTTCACACCCTTACAGAGAGTCGAGTCGCCTGTACACCACATCATGTTAACACCCCAAGCATAGAGTCGCCTGTGCTACCACAGCATTTGTTTCACACCCTTTCCTAGAACTTCCTGTGCGACCATAGCAGGTTTCTTCCCGGTTTCTCACCTCCGGGTGATTTGGCGGTGTTGAAAGAAGCTGAAGTGTTGCCGTCGATATGTATCTCAGACTCAGTTAGGTATATTGCACCTGTTGAAAGGCGACGGCACCATTGATCGCATAATTGATCGGACACACAATTGATAGGGGCATCGTTCAAATAATCCACTGGAAAAGCCGACGGGGTGGACAAAGTTCCATCCAATAAGGTAGAGCGCGAAGTTATGGTTTCGGGTAGAATACACGGGATCAAGCTCAGCAATCATGTTGCAGGTGTAAAATGCAACGGAGCGTTTGTGGTTGAAACGTGCGTCTCGGGTTTGGCCGATGAGGGCCCTTGACGGAACGTCCTGTGGTTAGAGCTGTGTTCAGCTTTCAATCAAACTGTGCACGAATATCTCCTTACAGACCACATTCTTAAAACACACTAAAGCCGTTTTTGACGCATTGTCGGCTCTACTGCGGAGTTGTCTTGCAACCGAACATGCCACCGAATATAGCGCGTTAAGTTAGGGGTATAACTCAAAGAGTAAAACGGTTTTGTTGAGGCTGTCGTCTCTTGTCCACCGAGGGAGAAGAATATTTATTACGACAATTATGTTCGTGTCGCCGTATGATTGACAGCATTTCCCACCGGGATAGGCGGGCAGTTTATTTCAAGGCCCGATGTTGGGTGAGGAGTACGTGGAGCTTCTCATAAGGTGATCCTCAGAGAATATAAGCTTCGCCCTAATCCTAAGTATGATGAACCCTGACCCGTACCCGTACCCTACCGTAGCCTGAGTTACAACTTGAAACCCTAACCATAACCCTAACCTCAACTCCAACAAGTAATTGCTACTCAGTTCTACTCATCGCTGTTGTCCATGGCCCAGCCTTTGCTCACCCTCGCAAAACCATCGGCGCTCAGGAGGTTTTTGGAACATTTTACACAGCGGACATCTCACGATGTAGGTCATATAGTCATCTAGATCACCTAGATCACCTAGATCCTATTGCTGCCGTTATCGAATGTTGTGCAGGATCTGTGTAATGAAGGCCTAACCATGTGAACATGTGCTAGGTCGTGCACTATCATACGGCTCCACCCCAGACAACATAATGTAGGCCATGTACATCACATAATCGAGTGTTATGTCTGCCCTGAACGACACATAGCATCGGTGGGGCTCTCATATGTTTGTTGTATGGAACCTGGGTCTTTACTTCTATTAAAATGCCGCTGCCATCCAATTTCATGAAGCGGCACCATATGTAATGTACAGCTTAGTGTTTTGTATCGGGTTGTAAATTCCGATATTGACGTATCATCGGGATCGGTAATCGTATCGAAAAAAAAGGCCCAGTCGCGATATACAACGACAACGCCCACTTTTTATTGGGAACGCCTTACTGTGGCGGGCCGATGCGAAACATGGATATTCGATGTAACGGGCCATGATAAAGAAAGGTGTGCTGCTTCAGCAGTCCTGTAGTCTGTTTGTTTTTTACTTCCTATCGGACTGTTTGTCCGATGTCCAAATTTTAGATTATCCTTTCATTGCGGTAGATTCTTCTTCCGATATAAAGCATTGGAACAATGGTAACCTCCATCGAACGACGACGACAGACATCGAGACTGGGATGACCGAAAATGCTAAGACGATGCATAGTTTCAAGATGCAGCGGAACGACCTGGGGTGGTGTCTGTTATGGACATCAACAGAAACTCTGAAAATGCCGTAGCGTTACGAGTAATCGCAAAGGGGGTACATTTTAAGGCTCCGTTACAAAGGGGATTTGACGAAATAGAGTCTCCTTGTTCGTAGCTGAAAGCGTTGCTCCTGTGAATATTGGTGCATGCATCACAGGAATCTGGACCCATAGTGACAGGACAGCGTTGCCTGCGGTATGAAGTTGGAGCAAAATTCCACGCTGACAAAAACAGAAACAAAAAATCATGTTTCGAGAGGTGTTCAAGAAATTACAGCAACGCGGCGGGAGGACGAAGATACGGTAAACCCTGTAGCGACTAATAATTCATTGTGTGTCTATTATTTGCAGCCCAATTATGATCTCAGTTCATCTGTTGCAGTTCTTGCTAAGAACATCTCAGATCCAGAGTTACACAGCACGTTCTCCTCCCCCCTTCGCACTAGGGTGTGTGTTATTCCGGTGAGACGCCTTGTACGGTAAGGGTGACCCTAAACGGTTTCGTCTGAGGTTTCTCACTAGAGGATCGCTTTGTATACTTCACCTAAAAACTGACCTTGGGGCGCAACGTACACTTAACCCTGTAAACAATCACGCGACCTAGGCATTGAATGACTAGTATGAACAGACACGTTGGGATTCGAGCGGTGTTTGGTACTGGAGCCCCGACCGTCAGACACAAATGAGCTAGAACGTGCTGCCTTGATGATAGCTACATCGGGGAGCATCCCCTGAACCGGCACAGCCAGGGTGCATTCTCACCTCCAGCACTCCCGGCCGAATTGTTATGAAACAATGTGTTGCCCTTGATGCTCACGGAACCGTTCCGAGTGATGTACAAGCCACCTGCAGGTTGGAACATGAAAGTGTTGTCGTTCACAGTCCCCCCGAAAAAAAACAGAGGCCGCCCGCGGGCTCCATCTTATTCTGCCGGTGTCTAAAGTAAACACAGATACAGCCCGTGGGCTATATCCTATTCCGCCGGGGTCCAAACAAGCATACATGAGTCATGGAATGTCTCCGGTTGATAAAGGTGACGGTGAGGGGGGGATCCCAGTTTATCCTACCGAGGTTTGGCCACTTGCGCCAGTGGCTTTGTACAACCCGAACAAAATGAGTAGTAAACAACGGATGCTACGGTACGGGCGCAAATAATTGTTTCTGAGGCTTCTCGTTCGAGAAGCTATCGATGTCAGCCCAAAGAATGTTAGCCTAATCCGATGGGAATTCTCATGGCTTAGGCAGTATCATTTTCTGAGACTGGCAACGGTAAGCGGTGGTGCATTTACCAGTACATCTCGCATTTGTTAGGCCAATACGATCCACTCGCACGAGTAAATACCCCGGTTGTTTGCGGTCTTAAAAGATCTATGAGTTTTTTTTTAGCGGTATGCACCACGTTAGGGTTGTCTACTACGCTTTCGCCGTAAAGGTCAAAGTTGAAACCATTTTGACACAGGTAATGAGTCAGTCGCCCGAGTCGCCTAAAGCTGGAGATGAAAACGAGGGTGGACCGTAGCACTGGCTAGAAATGCAACACATAGATGGGATTGCATTGATAGGACGTTTGGGTATCGTTGGGTATTTATGTATTGTTGGAAACTGGGTATTGATGGGTACTGGATATTGTTGAGTATAACTCAGTTGAGGAGCCCCGTCAGCCAGACTAGAGGTCGGAGACGTGGTCCACCTATCGGAGCACAAACAAAACGTTTCGTTGCTGCAGCGCAACACGAAATAGGATGTGGTGCGCGTCATCGAACCAAACTGCACACATAGCCTCCTCGGTATACACCAAAGTGGAAGTCACTCGAGCGAGTGGGTCCAAACTAACCGCTGAAGCCAGAGGCGCCAACATGTAGTCATGGTCCGGTTAGGGATTAAGGCGGCGTCGTTGGACAAAGCAACACACCCCTTTTAGCAAGGAACCCCCGAACGACGACCAAACGACAGTATGAGTGACAGCTAGTCACTTGGCCGACAGCTATAGAGATTTCGTTTCCAACCACGAACTGTATTGGTGTACAAACACGACGGGGTAGTGTTGTCATGAAAGGAAGTATGTCTTGCGTGGATTATTTTGCTTGAGTGTTTGAACAGGCGTTATTGAAAGTATGCCTTCTGGCGCGGAACAGTGTGCTCATGTCTGGGTATCCCGTCAAACGGCGATAGTGTTTGGGATGACGGCCATCCCCTCAATATACATACAGCTGCCTAAATGAGGATACCTTTCTTCCGTCTCTATCAGGCGATGACCGGACAAGGCAAGTAACCCAAAGCAAGAAGCTTTTACATACCAACCACGCTAAATAGACATCGGAAGAGTCACCGAGACGACGCCCAGAGACACTGTCAATGGCAACGATTGGTGGGTATCTAGGTCAACTTCGACTTCGCTTCGAAGATATCGGGTTGCCGTGTTTTGCTCGATACAGAATCTGGTTCAAACGAAACATCTGCTTCTCCCAGGCCTTCCTGGTTCCTTGCTGATTTGGTACATATGCCTTCTCCGGGTGGTTGTTATCGAGGATGTCATTGCCGTCCATTGTTTCCCTCATCGCAATTTGATATTTGTACGGCTACTGGCTGTCCTCGTGAGTTCAGCTCGCGCCCTGAAATACCTATATCGCTTGCGGAACTGTTGTGCTTCTCCACTCGATTACATTACGTGAGCCAGTAGATAGATAATATATCGGGGTTTGGGCGGTATCACCTTCCAGGCTTTCCAATGACTCGCGCTGGGACGAGTCGTGGCCCGAGATAAAGGCTAACCTATAGGCTTTGTAAAATTAGACGGCTACTCTATTCTCATGGACCCCGAAACGGTTTTTTGTTATTTGCGGTCTGCGCAGCAGGCAGCCGCGTCACTGCCAATATCCTGAATAAATAAAGCAAACAAACAAAACATATTTACTCCTGATTTATGCAGGTAACGGATATTGGCACTTAGACAATAATACAAAACAAATGTGCCACAGTGTTCGGATTTGGAGGCGTCCCTCACGTTCTGATGTACTCCTCGGCCACTTTTGAGATATGGCATCGTGAGAGGCCGGTGGTAATGCCCGCATTGAATGGATTTTTCAAGCATGCATGCTGTACGCTATAACGGGTTTTGAACCGGGTTCTTGTTAACGTTAACGTTTTGTGCGGTGAACTGTGCCACAATATAATCAGGCCAGCTGGGAACATAACATGACCCGACACATGTAGCTACAAATGAGGAAGTGACATTGCCTGTCAACTCTACCATTGCTAACGCATTGTCGAAAAGCCGAACGAAGTGTGTGCTTGTATGACTACTACAGACATGCATTCGTGGAAATGACTAAAATGTTGCTCGAAGTGATGCCACGACTAACAGTGTCCTTGATAAAGCTCAAACTTGCGACCACGGTATTGCCCCTTCGATACCCGGATTTAATGTGTTCTTCCCCCTGACAGTAGTTCGGTTATGGACCAACCCGAATCATCGGCCGATTTGAAGTTGTAGACTAGGTGTCAGGTCAATCGCAGCATATTGAGGTGGAAACCTCTTCCGCTATTACCGTCACCAAAATGTTCTATATCGTGATGGACATCGCCGCCTTTCTCTCGCCAGATACTTTCTGCACTCTCGTCATCCCAATTCACAACACATCAGTCGAATGCCCATTTCAAGACGCATCTCACCTCCATTTTCCCCGGCTGAGTTGTTGTAGACATGACTATCACCCTCGATGTCTATCGAGGAAAGAGAACCCAGGCCTATGGCACCTGCGTATAGGCAACGACCATTGCAGCGTTGAGGTGCAAAATATTCAAGTACGCATGTTACAATGACTACTGTTGGGCTTTGGACGAGCAGAATTGATTTTTTTAAGAGCCTGCGTCGGAACATGTACTTAACTAGCGTCGCACAGCAACACCACCTGGGAGCATATAATGCACCATTTGCCGTTCGTGGGTTTGCCACACCTACCAGGCCTGTGGTGGTGGCATACACCTTCACAGCTCACAAAAACTCAGCAAAATTGTTCATACTTTCTGCAAGCATGATGCTATTCGGCGAGTTTGTCCTAAATCTACGGCGTACTTCTGCCTGCCCCCTGTTGGGCACAAGCACTGGGAGTGGTGAGCTTGATGCTCTTATTTCGTTTTCGTATAACATCCAATCCAAGATTTTGACGGGGAAGGCAGGGCGAGCGTGTAGGTAACTGAGGACGCCGTGCATCTGATTTCAGCCGTCAACGCAATCTACAATCTCAAACCGTTTGACACCGGAACGTCACAACTACCATTCTAGCAGACGAATGGTTATACCTATCTGCGCGCTACATCCGATCTCGCAGTCGTTGCCGGGGACGTGATTGATGGTGATCTGACTTGCTTCGATAGGACAGCGACAAACTCCCTTTTACGCCCGAACCGAAACGATTCATGAACTATAGATCGGGCACGTACATGGGCATCCTCGGCTTTTGTGTGCTGGTGGTTTGGGGCTCCTTAAGGGGCACGCGGATAGTGCTGTAGCCCGTCCGTTTTTCTTACAAGGAGTTAAGACAGAGAGCGAAGCGCCAGGCCGGTAATCCTTTGTCATTTAGGTGAAACGTTTTGTCACATTGAGGCAAGGCCAAGCACAAAGCGCGAGGCCTTTCGATTGGCCCCTGACAAAAACACCTCGCCTATGCGTGGTGCGGCCATGCCTCCATTATCCGGCTACGCTGTCTGTTAAGATGGTTTACCCAGCGAATTTGTTCGGTCTGCCGTCGCGTACGCCATCGACTTAATTACGTAATGGATAGGGAGGCATGAGGGTAACCTGTTTCGACCAACCGGGCGTCCACAGAAACATGCCAGCTGGTACTTGCTCCTGGCGATTGTTTTGTCACCAGCCGTTTGAAGTAGACCATGGTCCAACGAGCTACGGTGTTTTTTTGTGGCGTTGCTGTGCTGTGTTTGAAATGCGAGGCCAGCTGCTTTGTTTTTCATCCTGTTATTTTTGACGCACACACGGTCTACATTAAATGTGAAGCAATCTTGACACATTTACAAATCTAGTTGTAATACGTTGCCTACAGTGTGCAACTGCATGTTTTGCGTGTTCTAAGGTTGTTCAGATTTGCCACGATCAACGCTATTGATTGCGAGTGCGTGTACAACCGTTTCTAACCAATGCGTTGACAACAGAAACGTGTGCGTCGGAGCCAAATCATTGGGGTCGGTCCATCACAGCCCATCACGGAATTGGTGCGGTGACTGTGTTTGCCGGACAAGCGGCGAAGCTACTGTCTGCCTGATGTTACGTCCGATATGTCTGAAAGGAGCTTGGATTTCCTCTCATTTTTCCGTCTGACCTTCTGTTTAAACCGTACCTATCACTTCCGCCGCACGCGGCCTACTTCCACAACTACCAGGAGGCTTTAGCTCAACACGACTCTGCTGGTTAGATTGTTCAGGAGAGTGTCGTTTGCTGAGGCCCTGACTCTGTTGTACGACGTAACTTGTACGTTGTACCAAACGAGCGTGGAGATAGCTCGTGGTTAGTGGCAGCCCTCGTGATGTTCCAGATAAAGACGCTTAAAACACGAACGACTTCCAGGAATTTGGCGGGAATAAAACACACAGTCAAACGGGAGAATCGCGAGGGAAGGTGGGTGCGGTGTCTCGGCAATTATATCATTTTGGACCCCCTCACCTCCATCATCTTCGGCAGCGTTGTTGAGAAAAGAGGTGTTGCCGATAGCGTTTATACTGGAGCTTCCAAACACAATCATAGCACCTGCGGGTAGGGAACGGTAGGCTTTGATCAATTCCAGTCAATTCAGCGAAGAAGGACCACGTCGGTAGGTGAGGTACTTTGCTGCCTGGATTAGAGTATGCATCTAATGATAGTGTACGAAGTACAAGGTTCCTTCTTCGGGTGTTGTGTACTTGGCCTTCCGGGGGTATCGCAAGTTCAAAAGGGTGTACAAAGACACGACATATGTGAGCCTACAGCACGCCACAGCAGTTTAGAATCTCCTATTTGGGCTAAGGCTCCCGGCTTATTGCGATATCAACGTTAAGCGTAGGCTAGTGAAAGGCTGCACTATAGAGTTAAGAGTGGCGTTCCTCGCTGACCACATTTAATTTCTGCTGTATTAATAGTGTTAAATTCTTAAGTTTGGAAAACACCTCGGCCTGGACTTGTTAACTCCCACATTCTTAACACACGTCGCGTACTGTATACGAGGTTCGCTGGGGTTGTATCGCTGCTGCTGCTTCTGTACAGCTGCTGTACTGCGCGGGGGATTCTGGAATTCCGAGGACGTATGGCTTGAAATCGTCCAGCTTGTCACATATGAATGGCCCCACACAGGCTCACACGCACACACGCAATCAGAGGTTATAACTTTGCCAAAAGAAGGATAGAAATGCGGCTTCGGTTGTATCATGGCAGGCAATAGACGTCAACAGGTTTTACGGTGCGAAACAGGAAATTCTCTGTGTAGATCGACCAACTGTCCAATGTAATTATTATATGAACACGTAAATCTGCGTAGGTCGTGATTAAAAATGTCGAAACTGAAATGCGCACTTTGGGTTTCGAAGCTTCAACTGCACCTGGCACAGAGAGGGCGGCACAGATGACTGCAGCATGGTACCAACTACTGCTGCACGACGCCTGATGTTTAACTCGCTCGAGCCGGTGTAGTTATTTGGCCTCGTGCGTGCTGTGTGCCGTGTACCCTCTTCATGCACCGGGGCAAAACAAATATTCGTACTTCATGCCGATAAAAAACCGTCGCACGGGTTTCCCATGGCACCGACGAGGCAGGGCCAAGTCGGAACGCCTGCCCGTGATTTCGTGCCAGGTTTAACGACTTTGACCACCCACATCACGCGCCACGGACCTTGGCCGGGGGGGAAACGTGAGCCGTGTGTACACACAGGCCTGCTTCGTGCCCCGCCGCCAAGAGCAGTAAATAATATCGTAGATGTCAAAAAGCCTTGTAGCATGTATCTGAACAGGTTTAGGGTTGTAACGACCTCGCGGACAGCGTATAGATGTGCACCAGCCGAGCCTCAAGAACACAAACTTGTTTCCGTGCTGCCCTTTGGTTACGTTTCGAACCTTATTCCAACGTGGGGGCTCTCACCGTTGTCAGATGTAGAAGCTCTAAGGACGCGGAATGGGCTGATGCGAGAAGACCCTGGTTATCAGATGTTTTTTCTGTATGAAGTACAGAATCGTCTTGCTGTTATACCAGCGCTTACTCCGATAGGAATCATAGTGGGTGTGTTAAGTCTCTCAATCACACGAAAACCCCGGCCTTCAAACCAATTGGAATATCAACTTAATGAGTATTCCCATGGCAAGCAAAACCGTGATTTAAAAGCAAACGATATCGCGTAGTTTATCAGTGGAGCAGGCCCGTCAGTCAGAAAACACTTGTCCAAAACCTGCCACACCACCACCGTCTATGGTACAACCCGTCTCCCAAGCGGTGAAATAGTCAACTACATGACAGGAACATCTACATTCAGACGTCCCTCACCTCCATCGATGCCGGCGAAATTGGCGTCAAAAACGCTGTTGCCGACGAGGGTGATTGAGCAAGAACCAGAGAGGAACACTGCACCTGAAAATTGGCCGCGGACATTGCACACGATTTTACATTGTTGAATGCAGCGCAAACATTGACCTGCAAGCTTCTTCGAACCAAAGTTCGCAACACCAGGAATTATAATCTGACCACATCCGACACACTACAACTACAAGCACCACAATGTGTCATAAATGCGCTTTTAATGGAAATGTGTACATGTCTGGACCCGGCTGTGGACAACTCGCTTGGTGGAATTCACAAGAGATATGCCTCTGTGATGCGCATCTAGAGACTCTCGATGAAAAATATTCAACCCAACCTCTTGGAGGCAGAACCGCCAAGCCTGCAGATACAAGGCAAGCTGCCGAACATGGTAACGGCGAATATTTAAAGCCTCATGTCAAACCGATGAAACCCCCTTGAGCTCATGCACACGACAAAATAGTTGTTGCTTTGCGCGATTGGTACCACGGGCGTTAGCGTTGTACACAAGGCATGGACGTGCAAGATAACAAAATCAACCAACGGTGCGTAAACCTGGTGTTGGTTCAACCTTCTTCTCGAGATTGTTGAATTGTACCACTAAAACTCCGGCAATGAAACAACCTAGACACCGCGATCATTCTCACCTCCGGTTTCGCCGGCGAAATTACCCAAAAACGATGAACGGCCGCTGACGCGGATGGACACACCTTCCGCAGCCTGGATGACCCCTGCGTGTAGGCAAAGATATACGGTATGTATCAACTTCCTCACACCCGCACAATACCCCTCAGAAGCAGCCCGTGGGCGTTTCTGATCAAACATTAATGTATTGAGACATACCGAAACAAAAAAAACAGCGGAGGCGATGTGGAAAGGCGTGGACTATTGCCCGGATGGCATCGATAGTCGATAGTCCAATAATACATAGTTCAGATCAGAGTTCGAGCTTTTGATTAGTCGATAGACGGTAAAACGCCGAAATATTGCTCAGAGATAACGTAACTGAGTCTACCAAGCTCTCTACGGAACACTCATTGACCTAACGGCGGGCAGCTACTGTCGAGAATAATTTCGGTGGCAGACGCCTTCTTAGGTACATGGTTACTGCCCGTACTCCAATGCATCGTTACACCGGTAGATGGGCACTTCAAATTATTTTCAACGTCATCATGTTTGCTTGACATCGATGCCATCGTAGTCGGTTGTTTATACAACCTGAAAACGCTCTACACACACGGAACTAACCGATGAAAGGTGCACCCACTCTGTTGATGTATGGAGTACTTCACCATTGACGACTATTCAGTTGCCACATATCCTCTTTGGAGCCGCATATTACCTCCATCACCGCCGGCAGTGTTGTTGACAAACGAAGTGCTGCCGCTGAACTCAAGAGAGCACGCCCCATACAAGAGTATAGCACCTGCGGGAAGCAATAATTGGTCGTAAAGGGCTTCCGCTCGATCGACGGGGAATTCGTGTTCCCCTCACCCCAAGCCTAACCCTACGCCTAACCCTAAGTACACGACCCTGAACGTGTGCTACGGCGACGTTATATTCGTAGAACCTCCTCTGTATAGGGCTCTTTACTTGAAGGGTTCTGTACATCATTCGCAAACGACTGGCTTTGTGAAACAGTTCACGATTAACCCGATTAGCAATGCCTTAGTCCAGGTGTATGACTATAGTAGTACAGGTGTATTGTACAATTAACAGAATGGGATCCCAAAGGTATTGTCCAGCTCCTCAGCTTTAGACCCTGTTCAGTCATATATAGTTTTCGCGTACACGTGCTACCTTTATCGTAGAACGCGTCTCTGCTATATTAATAGCTGGATTAAGGTCATGCTGGCACGACTTCGGGCATAGTGATTCAGAGGCATTCCGACTGAGGTTTTGTGTGGGATTGTCTTTGTGTCGATGTTCCAAGTATGCATGCTTCGGGTCGGGCATTGAACACAAAGTTACGAATGCTCCAGTTCCTGCGCGTGGTACACATCATTAAAACAATGTTTATGAAACATATTATGCTTCCGAGGCATGGGCAAAAAAACGTGTCATTCTAGATGTCTCAGCCCTGTAGGCGCAAAAACCCCGTCTATATGTAGGTTGTGTTGAGCACTGAAATGTAAATGAATCTTCGACTAGGGAAACATTGGGAGGCCCGTCGATAGTGTCAGATATCATCGTGGTCGTCTGACAACGGGAACCCGCGTCGTGACACAATGACCACGCATACTCAGCACCCAAACAAAACTGAGACACGGGCTTCTCTTACTTGTACGGTGTAGGGTTTACCCGTACGAATACAAACTAGGACACCGACGGCAATGAGACATACCAGTACATGGTATATTTGTGCCAAATATGAGAATGTGAGAACGTCTATTCTATCGATTTCGTCTAAACGCCCTGCCGTAAGAGATGCTGCCCATGAAAATCGACTGAAAACAGAGGAAAACATGTCATATCAAGGCGTGTCGTACCTCCATTAACATTGGCGACGTTGTTGTGAAACATTGTTTCGCCGGCGAAGACGTAAAAACCCTCGAAGCCGGACAGAGCACCTGGAGATACACAACATACGTTGTAAGTGATACTGGTATCGTATAATGGGAATATATATTGACAACGGCTTGTGTGCTTTCCAGACCAGGTTCACCACCATAATCGATACAGTTCACTAAGCCGTTAACGGTATTGACAAAGTATCTAGTTTATCACCCGCATGGCGTGGAAACAGCCACGTAGGCATGACATATCTACCCTAATAGGGCTTTGAACGGGAAATAATTTTAACTAAACAATTAGGTTCCTGACACTAACCTTAGCCGAACCCACAAACGCTAATCACATCGGAACACACGATGAGGCACGTTCGACCACAATACACGGTCCAAGTGGTGGTGGAATCATACGCCAAGCCTGCCAGATAGACAACAGAGTCAAGGAGTTTAGCCCACAGGCCCTAAGTGTGAACGACGACGGTTCCGGGCTCATGGACACGGTATGTTAGGGGTCGTCGCTGCTGATGATTTTCGGATGTGAGACAAACCACCCACAGCACGATGTCGCCTGTAACAATGTGATAATAGTACGCAGGACATAACACGGGTGTTTAGCTGGACTGTCCTTACCTCCGTCTACCAGGCTCATGTTTTCGATAAACGCAGCGCTGCCGTTGATGATAACGGTCGCCTCTACAAACGCAGCAATAGCACCTGCGGGTGGTGATGAAAACTGTTAGCTTTTCAAACTTGCGAAGATACCCTTGCGAGTGCAGCCCATGCATTTTCCTGATTCCTGGTTTCACTTCCAGTGTTGTACCAGTAAATACGTACCGCCGTCAACGTAAACATGCCGGGAAAAGCGTGGCGTATCGTGTACATATACATACAGCGCTGGGTGTCGAACGTCACATGAATGTCATGTGTGAAGCGATACCGTGTGCGGTACTGCTACTGGCATGGCTTCCGGGCAGCTTCAATCCCCCGAACCCCAGGTGTATTGGTACAGAGCAAAGGCAAACAACGTCTACCCACGTTCATGCACCGTCTGGGCCGCCAATACCGGTCCAACAGTGTATTACTCAGGATCTTCATATGGGCAAAGACAGCGGAATGTCTTGTTTAGGAGTATACTTATTTGGCAGTAGACAGTTTCTTAGAATCGTGGCCCTAATATCGTTCTCGGTTCAAGGTCCGAGCCACGGTCGTCGGCCGTTTTGACTGGTGGTCAACCCATTCCAGCACAATGTTCGAAGAGAGGTATTACAATTTTTGGACTTCAAGTGTGACCTTGTTCAGCGTTGCGGACAACTCGGCTGTAATACAGTGTAGTTCTCGGCGCCTCTTACCTCCCTCAAGCGCAGCGACGTTGCTGATAAAGGACGAACTGCCGTCAAGTAGCACAGATGAGGTGAATATAACAAATATAGCACCTGCGGGTTGGCAGCAGTGTCCATTAGAAAGTTAAACACAGTCGATACGGAACACGGACGGCAGATCAAGCACAATGTGGACTGCGCACACAATCGTATGTTTTAATAGTACTCGTGGAGCCATTGTCACGCAGGCTATAGCTAACCGGGAGGCGCGTGTTCCGCCGTA
This sequence comes from Costaria costata, assembly GCA_036873775.1. Lineage (NCBI taxonomy): Eukaryota > Phaeophyceae > Laminariales > Agaraceae > Costaria > Costaria costata. The sequence goes on along the minus strand of JAYJME010000156.1, from coordinate 12,504 downwards.
CTTGACTGGAAGCACACGTGCTACGATAAAAAACAAACACGTTTCGACCAACGAATTGACTGATTGGCGGAGACCCTCAACTGATTAACGACCCTATATAGCCGTTGGGATGCCATCTTTGCTTACAATATTACTCCGTTTGGCACCGAGGCCATGGGGTTGTTCATTGAACTAAGCCTATCCTTTTCCTCACAACGTTTATTTGCGTGGAGCAAAGAGCTTGTCAAGTGCCGGGCAATGGCGGACGACCGGAGATCCGCCGGAGGGACTTTGGAATGGACTTCGAGATATCTTATTCTTCTGTTTAAGGTTAGTCCGCGATTATTGTGAGCGGGTGCGAGTTTCGTGTTTCGACGGCACCAAACACATAATGACCCCTTTCTGGATGGCTGAAGCCAATAGCCTACGCCGATTGTTTCAAGCGTACAGCGTCCGCCAACCCGGGTCTACCTTTTTTGGGCGGTTAGGTCAACACTCATTGCGAATACAATTACATCGTCGCAACACACTATACTAAAACGGCCGCTGAGGCCACACACACTCAGAGTCACGTCGCGGCTGCCAGCCGCAGATCAACTCAGCGAGATTCCATCTGCGCGTGAGCCTCCTTCGTCTGAAATGAGATGTGATCACTCCGAGGTATGCTTGTACTTCCTACAACAGTGCCATCGCTTCGGATTGTATTGACTACCTCTTCGGTGCATCGATCTCAGATTATGACCATGGCCGCAAGAACTAGCAGGCGCCCATCCTCATGGAGCCATCATCGCAACCACAGCTGCCGCCGTCACTGCACCTTCTGCTCGTGCTGTCGGTGCGCTGCTGTTGCTGGTGTTGTGCTGGTGCTGCGTTACTATGGCGCCCGTGCTGTTCTGGTGCTGAGTTACAGCTGTGATGTCGCTGTGCTTGCCCCGTTACTCTCTTTATATGAAATTATCCACTCACTGCTTTACCGCAGAATAGTCTGCTACGTGCATGCACTTGTTGTAATCGTAGTTGTTCCACATCATCGAATTTTTGTTGTATACCCGTATCCTCGTACTACTCTTATTTCACGTACGAGGTAACATGATGTCTTATACCTCGCACGGTACAATAGCGCTTCTCACCTCCGACTAGCCCGGCAGAGTTGTTGTAGAAATAATTGTCTCCTTGGGCGGCGATCGAACAACTCGTTGAAGCAACGATGGCGCCTGGAAAGGCCCAACGGATGTTGAAAGCAGTCATAACAAAATCGATAGCAGGGGGAAAGCGGCGTGCCTAGGTGCAACTGGGAGTTTATGTTAATGATGTCCGTCCAGTATAGTGCACTAAGCCACAACGAGATCAACGGCAGCGGTCTGGCGTTGCACTCGCATGGCTTACGTTGTCGAAAAAAGGTTTAAGCTAAAGACGGTGAAATTTCGAACTCTGGTTCTAGGTGCTGCGCTTGGCCCGTGTCCTGGTGTCACAAACATTCACTAAATCGGGGCACAAATTTAGTGACACCGAGCCACTAATACGCGCCAAAACACAGGAGGGGCCGATCACGAAGTATGCAATTACCGAGCATCAAGTCAAAACGGTTAACGCGCTCTGTAAACCAACCTCTAAAGAAATAGTGTTCGAGCTCATGGACACGGCACATAATTTAACCCCGGTCAGTACCACGGCCGTTGCGTTGGGGTAACGCATGTTTCCTAAGAGCTAGGCAGCAAATATTGTTTATAGTCTTTGGGTTGACCCTTGAACAGCAGCTGATTAAAATCTCGATACAGTCGCCGAACCCGGCTTGACGCACCTAAAGCTGTAGACATCAATACCGCCGTAGTCGAAAGAAATTCAAACCGAAACATAATGTCCAATGCATACAGTAGTCCACTGTCAAGCCAACTACGGTAACGACGGCCCCCAGCGTCGTGGCCGCCAGCGCGCCGGACGCTCGAAGACTGAACGTAAACGGGACATTGTATTTAACGGGCGTCGCTGACGCAAGGTAAAATAATTTTTCGTGGCGGTAGCGTTCGCGTTGGGGCTGGTGTTACATAGGGGTGTGCCTAGCATTTCTGAGGCTTTATGCTTGAGAAACGTTCTGCACAACAGCCGATAGCTGCCTTCCGGGGGCCGTAGGCCTATCTAATGCACGCCGGATTCTATGATTGCGTCCTCCCATGGTAGGGGTGCAAGAACCGTGTGGTTCTCATATGAGCTGCTCAACTGTTTAATAAAAAAAAACTGACTTTGAGAGGAAATTAAAGGCAACCCAAAATACAATCCCAGGCCTGGGTAGGTAGGTACACACAAATATGTTGCAAACTGAAATGAGGTTGTTCCAACGATATTGAAGATTGTACCGTAGTTACTTGGACGGGAAGCCCGCGAGTCAGACATTACGAGCGACACTGTTCGCCAAACCATGCTGTCCCGGTAGTGGAATGGCTTGATAGTGGGTATACAGTGTGTTAGGTAAGTTGGTTAATTGGTAGAAAATGTTTGGCCTCAAACGTAGCCTATACCTACGGTAGCATGTTAACATGGTACCAGTTTTGCTGGTAGCGGTGCCGCTGTCGTTGTTGACATCGCAAGTAGTTCAACGTCATACAGGCAAGCAGCGGAGGAGAGTTACTGCACTGTTGTTGACGCTAGCGGATGCACTGAACTCGCGGTGAATCTCACCTCCATTGTTCTCGGCATCGTTGCTGAGAAAGGAAGTGCTGCCGCTGATTTCCATCAAGGAGTAGCCAAAGATATATAAAGCCCCTGCAGGTAGAAAACGTAAGTAGCTATTAACAGGGTGTTCATCCAACTCGATCGATCGCGCACATGGAAGCCACCCGTGCACGGCTCCGCCATCGCGACACAGCTCAAACCGCTACGCGTTGTGATTATTCATGAGCAACAATAAATACCGAACAATAATTGGAGTATGCTTGGCGTTATGCGTAAATTCCGACCACACGTGCTTCAAAACGGGCTTTGGACCGAGATTGATTAAGTTTCTATCACTACTGCAGGTGCGATGCGTTTCGCGTTGCTACAAACGCGGGAACTATAAGCAAACGATGCCCCAGACATATGGCCGTACATGCGCGCCTTGAAGCAGCCAATACGCCGGTTCGAGCCCGTCAACCCTACGGTTTGAATGTGTGTTTGTCCTGGATAACTGCACACCTGATTTAGATGGGGGGAAACTCGTAAGTCGTTAAGTTTCACATTTTATTATCACTATGACGCGGAAGCGTTGCGGCTCAGGAAACTGTAAGTAGGATTACGTATGCATGTAGAGGGAATGCTGGCTAGGGTAATGCCAGAGGTTTCCTGTAGGTGCTCCGTCAAGAAATCGAGCTCGAGACCACGACAAGGTAGGTTGTGCAGCGGACTCACAACGTTTTCCCAAGTATAGCATTGCGACTATTCGGAATCCTGTAGAGAGCACTTTGTGTTCTGAGCCTCAGGTACTACGGCGTCGCAACTCCGGTAGGAGATATATGTTCTGGGCTCCTTTTGTACGAATCCGTCAGACTATTATCGACAATCTGCGCAGATTCTCTCCACAGGGCTTGTAACAAACCTTAACCTGTCTAGACCGAGACTACAGTAGGAGACCTACCCCAACTTTCAGTAGCGCGTTTAGGGTACCTGTTGGAGTGGCGCGTTACCATTAACACAATCCCTCGTATGAATATTGCTTTTTTTTGCGTAACATCACCAAACTTCCTATGGTGGTGGATATCGCAAACTCAAAACACGTAACACGTCATCACTGCAACGACGGGGCAGTCACACGTCTGAGTTGCTCTGAAAGCCTGTGAAACAAGGATTAGAAATACCCCTCCCCCCACGGTAGCACTAGTCCCCCTAGCGCTTTGCAGAAACCCTCTGGCCATCTCTTGAAGTTTGGCTAGGTTGGAACCCTCTGCAGGGTAGTTGTTTGTTCCGTGTTTTCAGGTGTTCACCTTTATAGCACGTTCGAGAGGGGTTGTTGGTGTTTTAATCCACTTATTATTCCTAGACTAATTGTAGCAAATCAGCCTCTGGCCGCACATCGACATCGGTTCCGCAACCTATGGAGCGTGGGATTGGTTAGTTTGCACGCTCTGCAGGCTATTGTATAAGTTTGATATTCCATATGGTATTCGTTTTGGATTCAGTCAACCTACCCTAGACTTCGGCAAGAATCCGCGTGCCTCGAAAGCACATCCCCAGGGACACAGTGATAGGTCAGGTTAACAAAAGTACGCGAAAGACAGGTGGCATTGTGTGTATTGTGAAGAGATGTGCACGTTCGGCCGGAACCCAACGTACCCTGAGACATCCATCTGCCTGATAGGTCGCTTGAGAACGTTCCACTCCATCTAAAGCACCACGTGACTCGTACTTAAACATTCAGGATCGTGTGTTACCTCCGTTAAAAGCTGTGTTGTCATTGAACGAAGTGTTGCCGGCGACGTAGATTGCCGAGTTGGAGGCATATATCGCACCTGGTTGTAAGCACAAGGGGGGTCGTTATCGTGCGTAAAGTGATTGAGAACGTTTCCTGATTTATAGACATTCACACGAAGCAAACCAACTGGTCCACGTGGGGCATATAGAAAGACCCATTAACGCGAAATAGCGTTGGTGCTACGTCAACACCATTGGGCGCAGAGAACCGCGAGTAATGCATCGGGACAATGTATAAAACTGACGAAACCCATCTGAAACAAACTGGCTATCGAGTAAAGCGTCATACTCCTACACAATGAAGCTGTTGTGTCGAGACATGAGTCAGGTCGATCAGCTCGTCTAACAAATATTAACAGTAACCCAGGCTGCCTTCGATGATCCATTAATTGGTGTCCTGTTTTGCTTGACATTCACACACTTGTGTTAGGATATTAAGGAGGCGCCGGTGAGAAGAACTTCCGGTCGTCGGACGGACAATGCCTCCACGCAGACGTTCATTTCCTGGGTTTGTGCCTTTGTACTAGGTTAATGTCACGATAATAGACGGTCTACAAAGCATCAATACTAATTGATCATCTACGATTGTATGGTGCATCGATGAGTGCTGTGGGGTGTGTGGCCTGCCAATATTTCGGACTTCTAGTTAAATAGAGGCCTCCGCCCTCGTCAAAGCTGTACATAGTATGTGTTGGCTCACCTCCGTAGGTAGCGTTGTTGTCAGCAAAGACGCAACCGGATACGAACAAGGAACTGGAAAGCACGTCAACAGCCCCCCCACTTTCTGAGTTCCCTCCCTCGACCAACACGTCGTTGAGGCGGAGAGTAGACCCGTTCGACACGGAGAATATGCCACCTCCAGTATTGACGATAGCAGTGTCCTCAGCCAGCACTCCACGAATACTCGGAAAACCGATCCCAGTGACAGTGAGGTTCTTCATATTTGACACCTCGATCGTCTGTGGAATGGTCACGCTGGAATACCACGTGATATCAAAATTTCCTTCTCCAGTGCAAGCTAAGGCGTCAGTAACATTATGCACATCGGCTGTGGAAGTGACGTCGACGAACACCGTACCCGACGGACACGGGGCTGCTCCAGCGCCGGATATGAAGTACGTCACCGTCACGAACATCATGATCGTCATGACGTCGAACACCATGCTGCTGAAATATCGAACGGGAAAAGCGCGCCGTGGTTAGATCGTCTGTAGCAACAGTCAAGGTCATGGTGGTGGCATCACACCGTCTGAATCGCACGAAGTTGAGCTACCTTACGGCCGGAATATTATCGGAGGGGATGAACAGGGAGCGCACCGTTTTAAAAGGGCCAACGTGGCGAACATAGAGAACTTCGGAGATTTCCTGCAACGTTTTCAAAGGCACTGAGGGTTCGCGGTTTTTCTACAGTTCCAAATCTTGCAAGCAGTACTTGAGCAGCACAAAACAGTTCAAATTGGTTTTGAGTTTCTTGATAGAAGTAGTTTTGAATCGCCACAAAAATAGTGCTCGTTACGATCTATCAGCAATGACGATTACGAGTTCTACAAGATTGCATGCATTTTGGCAGGTGTTCTTAAGAACCATACGGTTGCTGGGTTTAGAATAGCGTGTACAAAACCCTCTCTCCTTCTCTGTACTCCCGCGTTATGTTCTTTATTACAACTATACAACGCATCTCACCCGACTGCGGCGCGGACACACCTTCCGGAGATGTGAGCTACGTACACACTATTAGTTTACATGGTTTGGATGCAGATACTTTAGGATGTCTACGAAGGGATCGTCTTACGAGGAGCCAACCGAGGTACAACAGCGGCAGCAAGAGTTGCCGCAGAAAGTACAACGCAACCAAGCATCGGTCCTGGGTGCTATCAGCAGCATGGTGACCACTTTCACGAGATGCAGCCTTCAACCCGAGTCCAACAGCGCCGATGCAAGCGCTGCGGTAGGGGAGAGCACCGGAGCAGCACCAGCACAAACTACGTGAACGGATCGAGTTGAGCGTTGTACGACTTCGCGATAGGGAAAATAGCTAACACAAGGATATGCCGTTCCTGTAGACGTTCTTTCGACAAGGGGCCAGCAGCACCGTCAATGGAGGGTTGGAGAGAGTGGTGAATACCCCGGCGGTATCGTTTGGAGATGGTGAATGGTTGCCATGTTCTCGCCTGATGTGTGTAAATCACTCCGTTGTCCCCCAGACAGTGAAAACAAACCCGCACGATTCCACTCAGACCAAACGAGCCATCCGGGGTTGGGAGCGAATGCTTATAGTTATTTCTATAGGCTACAAGCGAAGGCATTCTAAACAGCGAAAACCATTGCACGTTGATCTGTTCAGCCACGTCCATCATGAGCATGTGCTTGGTTTTGTGTTTGGTGGTATTAAAGCAGATATGCCGAGGAACAAAAGGCGAAAGATGAGTAAACACGCCCCCCTGGGAACGTTCGCAATAAACACTCCAAAGGTCGTCAGAGTACCAGGGCCAGTCATTGATAGTCAATAACCCGCCAGTATCAGTCATTTTGAGCGACTCAGTGCCCGGAGTACTTGGACCGGAAATGACCGAGTACTCGTGAGAGCCTCGAGTACTGCGACTTGAAATGACTGAGAGCTCGCCAGTCCCTGGAGTACTGTGACCTCAAACGACTGGGTACTCGCGGGTCCCTGGAGTAGTTCGACCTGAAATGTCTGAGTATTCGCGAGTCCCTGGTGTTCCACCTGAAATGACTGAGTTCACGCGAGTGCCTGAAGTACTTCGACATAAAATGATTGAGTGTTCGCGAGTGCCTGGAGTACTTCGACCTGAAATGACTGAGTATTCGCGAGTGCCCGTAGTGCCTCCACCTGAAATTACTGAGTACTTGCGAGAGCCTAAAGTACTTCAGTGTGAAATGACCGAGTACTCGCGCGCGAGTGCCTGGAAAACTTCAGCCTGAAAGGACTGAGTACTCGCGAGTGCCCGTAGTGCCTCCACCTGAAATTACTGAGTACTTGCGAGAGCCTGAAGTATTTCAGTCTGAAATGACTGAGTACTCACGAGTGCTTGGAGTACTTCAGCCTGAAAGGACTGAGTACTCGCGAGTCCCTGGAATACTTCCACCTGAAATGGCTGAGTACACGCTAGAGCCTGAAGCACTTCAGTCTGAAATGACTGAGTACTCACGAGTCCCTGAAATACTTCCACCTGAAATGACTGAGTACTCGCGAGTACCTCGAGTACTCCAGCCTTAAATGACCGAGTTCTCGCCAGAGACAGAGTAGAGAAGGCCGAATAGACCGAGTACTTGCGATTGCTTGTAGTACCTCAAACTCAAATGGCTGAGTACTCGCGAGTGCCTGAAGTACTTCAGCCCGAAATGACTGAGTTCTCGAAAGTCCCTGAAGTACTTCCACATGATACGACTGAATACTCGCGAGCGCCTGAAGCACTTCAGCTTGAAATGACTGAGAAATCGCGACTCCCTGGAGTACTCCAGCCTAAAATGACTGAGTATTCGCGAGTGCCTTCAGTAATGGAAGCCGAAATGACTGGTGCTGGGCGGTACTGGTACTCTGACGATCTTTGAAACCCTCGCATGGTTTTTGATGGGTTTAATGTTATCAGGGTCGATGCATAAATCATCGGTAACAACATTTGCGAAGTCACACGTTAAACCACCATTCGTCCGATTCCCCTACGAACCCCGAAACGTCCTTTATCCGGCCGTCCCGAGATGTCTTAGACGGTATCTCTGCCGGCAACGCTTGCTATGATTAAGTATTAAGTGTATTCTGCCTCCCTACAACGACCACGGCAATTGGAATGGCGCGGTGAACCAAGGCTGTCAATATCAGAAACGGCGAGTGTATGTATTTTTCAGGCAATCGAACCGCAAAGCTGCTTTAACTCCACTCATAAAGTGTCATATTTGGCCGTTTCAGATAAATCCCGGAAATCGTCCTCTTATACAGGAGTAGTAATAGTGAGTGTCATCACGAAAACAATCAAAGCATTCACATAATATGTATGAACACAGAAAGGGACATGCAAAAACTGGTTTTGGAGGCCATACATTGACTTATTTGGCGCAAAAACAAACTATGTTGCTCATGTTTTTTTATGGCAACAACGCCGTTTGTGACGAGCGTGTTATACTTGGTTTTAGTATATACCTGTTTTGGCCCAAATAGAACAAGTACAATTGGTTTTGGCAGTTGCCCTAAATAAAATATATTCCGCGCAGACAGGTTAATCCCAAGAATCCTGCGGTTGGTTTAGTCAGTCTAGACACGCAGTATGTTTCAATTCTTCAAACTTCGAAACACATCGTTGTAAACTGCATGGGATATTTTGCTCACAGGTGCTCATCGATAGGACACGTATTGGTATTCATGATAGCGGATATCTAACTCAAGCGCTATTACAGCGCGGCACCTCTTGTAGTCCTTTCTTAACAAGCAGCTACAGCAGGGCTGTATAAAAGCAGGTGCTTCTCACCGCAGCACCGTACGATATCAAGTATTCGGTAGTCTAGAGGCATGTTTTAGTCTCTATTCATATAGCGGAACCTTATTTTCTCTGTCATACACTTGTAGCCCTATTTAGTAGACATATTTGCGAGTACGATGCCAACAATTATGCGGTCACCCCTGCTCACGACAGCGGCAGTACCATCGTTTAATGAATGGCAAACGTGTTGACCCAAACCGTTGTGTAATAAAACAATCAATGTATTAAATAATTAAATATAAAGAAAAGCCCTGGACGGACCATACAACCAGAGGTTTCAGTTATGTGACCCGTACTTGTATTCACGATAGCGGATATCTTCTGAGTCAAGCTCTATTACACCTGTAGCACCTTGCACGAATAAAAAATTCATAAATCGTAGTATTCAAATCATACGACTCCTGTTAATTGTTGCAGTACTCTGTTGAAGCAGCCCCCGCCACCTCCTCCGCTTCAGTACTGCTAGCAGACAGCCGAGGAGAGGGGGCAGAACCCACGTTCGGCACGGAGCGAAGATCGGGTCGTAGCAAATGACAGGGCGGGCCCCGCCTTGGAAGCGGGTCCATATGAGGGTAGCAGTAAGTCGGGAGACTGACGGGCACGCCTCAATCGGGGTTTGTGTCGCAAGATGTGTTCGTGGGTGAGTTTATCACCATGAGTGTACCGAGTGGACGATGCCGGTAGGATAATCCTTAACGGGAAAGAAAAGCAGTATCACTAGTAAGAGCTACCATAGTTATAGCGAGTTGGCGTGACCAGGAGTGCCCGGGATCGGAACTTGCTTGTATGACACCCCTTTACGAAACATAGGAGTATCGCTAGACAGTGTTATCACGGTCATGGCCCGTTCGCTGACCGTGAGCGTTCTGAGTTCTACAATAATAACGCTAGACATAACTACTGTGGAAACGGCCAGTTGCCTGGATTTGATTGTTCAGAGTCGGAGTAGAATAGCAGTAACTCTAGACAGTGTATTTCTGATTTTGGCTAGTTGCCTGGCCGTGAGTGGAACAGGATGTGAGTAATGCCTGACGTTGATAGTTCCGAATCGGAACAGGATAGCAATGACGTTAGACCGTGTTCTCATGGTATTGGCCAGTTGCCTGACCGTGAGTGTTTCAAGTGGGACAAAACTATCGCTCGACCGAATTATTGTCGTCATTGACCTTGACTGTTCCGAGGTGGAACAGGATGATAGCAGTAACTCTAGACAGGGTTATCGACGTCGAGCCGAGTTGTGTGGCCTTGATCGTGCCGAGTTGGCGCAAGGCTGGCTAGAGTTCTCAAACGTGACGAACTCAAGGGAGTACGCAGAAGAAAAGACAAATTACACCGAGTCAGGGCAACAAGTAGCACCTTCAGATGGATCAGGAACGTACTACACTCAAGTTTAGACATTCAAGCTAACCAACAAATTCAACAGCAGACAGGAAATCATCGCCAAACTGAACCGGAAAGAAATTAAGCAAAGCTCTGATGGCCGACAAAACCTGCGGCCGTACCAGCAAAAACCAAATCGCGTGAGAGGTGACAGAGACAGACACAGGGCTGGCACATGTTAGCGCTGGTAGAGGGGGGGTACGTCGTTGTTGGAAGCCGAGGCACTGCGGTGTCACCCCCGCAAACCCTCCATCAGGTCAAACTACGTTGGGAAGATAACGTCTCCCTCGCAACAGCGGAGTTCATCGACACCAACAAGGGCGTCCCAGTAAGCACGTCAGCCACAAAGCTCGAGGCAACATGAGCGAGTATTGTAATGACAGCGCGGTGTGATACAAAACATGTGAAACTGCAGTACGTGGGGGATCAGCTGTACGAACATATGCGGCGAAATCGACAACAATTTAATTATTGTTTGTTCAGAGAAGCGGCTTAACTCCGTTATGACCACATACCCGTTTCGGGGACACGTTACTTATTATTAGAGTGAAACAAAGGTTTCGGCACAGTTTAGTAATAAATGGGTTAAGCGAGGGTAGAGTGGGAGAGATTCGTGGTTGGGATCGGAGGCACTCCTTTGGCACCTTCACTGTCCGGCGATCAGGTCGAACAGTACCTTAGTTAGAGACGAAAGTTTGTCATTTTCTAAGCGATGACTGCGAACACATGAATCTAGTTTTGAGAGCAACTCCATCAACACTCAGAAGGGATCGTGCCGTATGTTTCGTCATCCTCTAGTAGGGGTCTCTGGGTGGCACCCTACGGGTACCACGGTAACGCACAAAGTCAGAATTGTTAACGAATGTGCGTTTGACGTCGCAACGGGTTCAGGGGACTTCATAGAGACACACAAACGGAAGAACACCAGAGTGTCCTCTCTGGTGAGAACCCCCCGTTATCATCAACGCGCGCACAGAATACAGAATACGAGTCCTCACATTCGTATTGTTTTTTACCCAAACTCAGAAGTAACAGACACCCGCAGGAATAGCCGGGTAGAACCTCATCGGACTTCGAAGTTTCCCGACCAGGTCCAGCCAACCACAACAGCAGTGAGTGCAGATATTTCAAGGACCGGAACAACTATAGTGTCGTAAGTCGAAGTACTGGGTCAACAGAAAGATGCGATACAAAGTATATATCAGCATTGGGCGAGATGACAATCTCGAGCGGGTTGATTCATGTAGCAACCTATATGCGCGTAGTACAGGAAAGAACGACGTAGCGGACGGAAATACGTAGGGACCAGAAAAAGGACCACCTCAACCTGCAGACGGGCGGAAGCGTAATAGGGAGACCAGAACGCACTGTAGGTGACAGTGGTCCCGAGTGCCGCGAGTAACTGCAAAACCCGATTTCCCGCATATTACAGGTATAGAAGGAGGCGAGAGGTGCGGACACGACATGTAGAATCGTGAACGAAAACCCCGCCAAGACTGAACAGAGAAGGGAGAGCGAGACAATGATAACGACGTGGACTGACGGGCGGAGACCGTCGCGCTGGTCGCGGAGTGAGAAACTCGCAAAAGGCTTCTGGAGCTACGGGAAAGCCTGATGCCGTCTCACAGCGATACAAGAGAGTGTATGGAAGCCACCAGCATATATAGTGTATGGATGAACATGAAGAGAACGAGCAGACTTTGTGTTAGAAGCCGTGACAAGGTCGAGGGATTAAAAGAGTGGATAGCAGATGCTAAGGAGTTCCGGGCTTGCCCAGCGGAGAAGGGTGTGTCCAGGTTTGCGTTTGGTTTGGTACTGGTCCAACGTAAACGTAAAAAGCGGGTTAGTCCGAAGTGTTTATGGAAGCATTGTACCCCATGGTTCTTTTGTTTTCCTCGTAGGCATTCTTAGACTGCAAAACATGATTCCATAATGCTTGAGCAAAACATAAAACAAAGTTAAATATTCATCTAGTACGCAGTGTCAGTCAGTACTTTGTTATAGAGGCGTTATTAGAATTTGGGAGGGGAAGAGAGGGTATACTACGAGAAACGACAGATGGGGGGATTAATTGCTTAGAAACCTTTGCCCTCGACGGAGGCAGGCAGTACGAGAAAGTGGTTAGCGGACTTTGATCGTTTTATGCCCACCATCACCTCAACGTTCAAGAGAGGGGGGGGGGGGGGGGGTGAAACTGTATGATACG
>JAYJME010000155.1:0-32974 GCA_036873775.1 Costaria costata | reverse complement strand
CTCGCGCCCAGCTGCTCGCATATGACAGCAACATGTACGTGAGCTAGAGGTGGGGCGCGCTGACACGGAGGAGCGGGCGGCGCAGCCAGCCCCGTAGTCTTGGCTGAGTGCAGGATGCAACATAAATCGTGTTTCTCGTATATACAGCAGAAGCACCAAAGCAGACGGTCAGTCACAGCGCCGGCGACGTGATCCATACGTGCTCCTGACAAAGTGGCGTGCTGCTAACCGCCGGGTCCGAGGGTCCACCAGAACAGTGTGACCCGCTCACGTTCACACGTCTACGTGTACGCTGCTGCTCTGCGCTCTGGCCGAGCACATGGCAGCAGCATGCTTCACACAGGCACCAAAGGCACAGCAGCTCCATTTTTTTTTTTTCGCGGTGCCCCCAGCTTTTTTCCTTTGCAGCATGGTACGAATAGTTTTTTTTTGGTGACGTGTTTTTTTTCCGCGATCGCGGATTGGTTGATTTCTGAAAGAGTGGTTTTCTCAGCAAACAACTACGAGACATATATTTTGGCAATTTTTACGTCTAAAAAAATCTCAGTCCCATGGCTAACAGTACCTCAGGGGGAAAAAACAAAACAAAAATAATACACATGCTTCGAAGTACGACTGGAACAAATCGTATACCTCAGACAAAAATAAAAGTGAGATAGCGCTATATGAGGGGTTGGTTATGTTTATTTAATTTCGCGATTCGAGGACACACTATCGAAAGGGCATTGAAAAGGCGTATGCAAGGAAGGCGTTTTGCGTGATGCGTGAACTCCGCCGCGCCCCGCTTTCTAGAGCCAGAGGCTCAGGTTCAGCGTGAGGAGCGGTCTCTTTTTGAGGTTGCGAGTGTACCAACCGTACCAAACCCGTTTTATACGCGCCATGGCAAAACCGCTGAACATTTATCAGGTCGGACAGATCACGAGCTACATAATCTAGATCCTAACCTGCCGTCATGGTACCATATGTTGGGCGGAATCTGTACCGTACAGATTCAACGCAGGAAACACGTTCTAGATGATGCACATTATGCGGGTCCCACCTGGCAACATGAGCTAGATCATACAGAGGAGGAATATATCTGCCCTGAAATATCTAGATCATTTTCATTGAGTGGAAATGGATGATCTGTGCGATGTCTAGTCTGCATGTTTTGTCGATTGGGTCTGTTGGGCAGAGATTGTGGAGGTTGATGCCGAGCAAGATCTACACCATGAGGTAGAATTCGATGATCTCTCCGATGTTTACTTTGCATATTTTGCGGATTGGGTCTGTCGGGCAGGCATTGTGGAGGTTGAGGCTGGGCTTCCATTTGCTGTGGAGGGGCACCGGTCGGCCAAGTCGCACGTCGCCCGGGAGATGCTGAAGAGGTTGAAAGAGGACGTCGGCCACTTCGCCACAGAGGTAAGCACGGATCCGGGGTACAGAGTACAGGACACCTACGTACAGTATCTTTGAAAAATGAACACCACAGCTGTGAAATCAAGGATTGAAAAAATCCTGAAAACTCATCTTTGTAAGCTTGGGTGTGATATTTCGATCACAGTATATATGTACCCTGATATGTTTGTTTTTTAATGTTTTTGGGGCCATAGTAATCAGAACCCACGATGGACTTAAAAAAACGTACTGGTATACAGTATGCCCTTATTTTTACGCGCCGTACTATTACTACTGTTGGTTAGTATTGCTATGTTCCCCCGTAATAATAGTAAGGACTACCTGGTAGCTGGTATAAAATACTGACCCAGACTGGATTTCTTATTTTGGAAAGGGTTTGTCTACACTATCTTCAGTATCACGGCTCTCGATGTTCTTAGTTTCTTGTAGATATTAGCCTGGCTTTATATACTGCGGCCAGCGCAGGTAAGAACAACTGCACGAAATTCTCCGAGCGTAATGACGAGCGTCCCGACTGCTGAACCCGATGCGCACCTGAAAACGAATGGAGGTACGCAGGTAGATGGGGGAGCAGGAGGCTCACCTTGCGAACCCGGGTCAAACTATTGCAGTGAATAAACTGAAAGGATGGATAGTAGTGGGGTGATGGCATATCGGTTGTCATTACTCCCATACCACGGCTCTAGGGCAAGCAAACGGGGAAAAAAAAAATCATGTTTATCTGCCGTCAACACGACGAAACACACCGTGTTGAAGAAGCGTTCCTGCGATTCCGCCTTACTGTACGAGTAGCCGTGCTGGGCAGCTATTTTCTAATATAGCTGGTACGGTTTAATGTGTCTTGACAATTGGTAGTAGCTTACCGGCCTCACACTTTTCTCTGCGCATACACGTATTTCTCTCTGCTCGTCTAGACTAACACCAAGATGAACCCGGAGCTGCTTGGGTTCTCTATGCAAGAGGTGGCGTCCTACGTGCGACAACCGGCGTCTGCCCGTGCCTCGGCACAGAGGGTGAGTCCATATTCCGCGCCATCACGTTTTGATATTGTGTACAGCCACAGGGCTTGTGGCATGCAAGGGTCGGTTAATATACTAGCAGTGACGAGTTTCGAAAGCCGCTGTTTTGCTCGGCGTGGCGCGGTGATGAGCGTCTAAATATTGTGGCGGGTTAAGGGCTCCCCCTTGGAAGGGGAGGGTGCCCACTTGCGTGTGGCTAACCTTGCTCGAAACCATGGGACATTTAATAATATGTGGTATTTGACGCTGGGCTGCAAGTCGGTTTTATTTTCGCCAAGAATTAGGAGGCGTTTATGTTCCGGGGATGGTCCGTTTGGGTCCCCTGTTTGGGGGTTTCCGTTCGGCGCTTTTCTTCCGGAGATGGGCCATTCGTGTCCCCTTCGCACAGAAAGAAGGGTGATAAAAGTACAGAAATACAGGACGACAAGGTGCCGCTGATGTGACAACCGCCTTCCCTTTGATACCCTGGTTTGGCTTAGGTGGTTGCTCTTTCGGACGCTCTCGAGGCGTTGCTGCTCAAAGACAAGGCTTGGGTAGAAGCCGCTCTCAACCACCTGCGGAACATATCCCTTGGCGAGAGCGCTGGGGGGAGGCTGACTGACACCGCGGCTAAAATGGCGCCGGAGCAGCGACGACGACTGTACAGCTTCGATCTCGGCAAGTCTGTCGGGCTGGAGCTGACGCCGTCGATTCAGCAGCTGGCCGAGCTTTTCCTTTGCTCCCAGGGGGAAGAGGTAAGGGAGAGACTGCTGACATTGTATGGTATCCTTCTGGACGGAAATGCAAGGGAAATTTGGTCTTCAATGTATTGCCTAAACGGTCCTTACATTTGCCGTAGGGGGAGGCTGCTGAAATTGTATGATGTCATTCTGGACGAAAATGTAAAGGCCGTTTGGTTTTCATATTGATGCCTAAACAGTCCTTATATTTCCGTCCAGAGTGAGATTATATCGCTGCGCCTCGCCTGTTTGTGATAACGATCACGCCGAAGTTAGCACCTAGTCCGCGCGGTTCGCCGTACGGAAAATTGGGTGCCCTCTCGATTGCTCCGGTTGCATGGTGGGAGATAAAACGTTCGGCTGGGCATGACTGAGGAAGGAGGGTCATATTTATCGTGTAGACTGTGTATGTTGGTGTAGAATTTGACGGGAGGTGTGAGTGGAGGCATTGTTCAGTTTTGCATGTGCGTTACGGCAACATCTGAAAACCCGGCAAGCGCAGGCACACTGCCTGCACAACATCAATGTCCAACTGTACATGGTCCGGGCGAGTACTAGGTACATAAGCCTCTGGGCGAGACCGTTACTTGTGTGCTGACCGAAAGGGCGTCTATCTTTTCGGTGGCAGATTCTGGGGTACATCAACCCTTGGCTCACTTTGGCGGCATCAGGGGCTTCCTGCACCGTGGCACGAGAGGTGCTGGACGTGTTCACCGGTTTGCTGATGGTATCCAACCGGATCTCGCAGGCCAATCGGTAAGTTTTTTAAGGGTGGAACTCCTCATCCTGTTAGACGTCGTCCATTACTCTGTAGTCCTGTGGCACGTTTGGCTTGCGTACGCTGCGGATGGTTTTCGTGATGGTGGCATCGAAGGGAGCCACGTTCGGTACCACGTCCAGCATAGTTATCAAAATAGTATTCTAGCTTCCTAAACGAATCCCCGGGGACAGCTCTTAACGTGTTACGAATCCGCTGAGCAGCGGTTTGGAAGCTCGCGCCGCAAGAGTCGCGGATCAGTGCAACGGAGAGCTGCGTCAAGCCCTTGCCGTACTCTCTTGTTCCATCCGCTTCAGCTGCTAGCATGAGCCAGCCTGCCCCGACAGCTCTCGCCTGCCACCGCCTTTTGCTTTTGTCCTTGTTGTACTAATTTTTGTTTTTGCATGCGCTTGAACCAGGTGTGTGACCCTGGCGCACAGTCTCTTGTCTTCGATCAAAGGCCTGGGTACCGCGGCGAGCAACGATTCGGGAGCTGCAGAGAGGCAGGCACAGATACTCACGCGCAGGAGCGAGGTGAGTGTCGTGCTCGTGTATCGCCCACGACCAGTCTGGGCACCAAACAATCGTGCTGTGCGAGAGAAGAGGGTGGTAGCAGCAGTGTGCCTATTGAACCAAGCTTTGGTGGGATATGCACTATATATTCTGAAGTAGAGCAACTATTATGGTGATGCACACTGTTATGTACTGGTATGTCTTGAGGTAGTGCAGATTGTTTGCCGGCGCACTTAAGCTATGATAGCCGCTTTGATAAGGATAGTTACTGTTTTTGGGTACACCCCGCCGATGACCGCGCTGTACCTATATACCAAGTACCAGGTATTGTTTTTGCGTGCCGTTCCACCCACCAACCGCTTCTGTTTTACAGGCGCTGGCTGATGCTTTGTCCAAGAGCAGGCACTACGTCTTCCCCGACGAACAAGGCAGTAATGCTCTCGACCCCCGGTTGCTGCTCGTGGAGTTCAACTCTAGTATCCTGCTTCACCAGTCGCAGGTACGGTACAGTACGATGCGGTACGGTACAGTGCGATGCGGTACGGTACAGCTCGATATGGTACGAGTCGCCATTATACGTTAAGAAACGGTGTAGACTTATGTGGCATTTTTATCGCAAGCTTCTGCCGTCGGGCCTAGTATGGTTCCAGCGTTTCTGCGGTGTTGATTTATCCTATTAATACCCATCGTTCAAGCTCACGGTGGGTCGTCCCTCTACGGGTAACGCGTGCGTCGAAACCGGTCTTGCTAGAGCTAGCGCGTCTCCAGCCTGTTTCTTTTCGTTATATGTCGGTTGCTTTGCTGTCCTCCACTATTGATGGCAGTTAATTCTGTCGAACTACTAATACTACACACGACGATGGTCGATCACTGCACATTTGGAGGAATGCCTGCATGATCACGCGTACGCACTGCAACTTATTTCGTAAAGCTACATCCCTCTGTTGATATAGGGGGGTACAATACACATCGAATATCCTTGGCGCATAACGTTCGGATGCGCACGCATTTGATTCAAGCTTGGTTGTGGATTGATTCCTTGTTTTGTTTATTTTTACTCCTCCAGCGGATTTGTACATTCACAGCTTAAGCTCATCACACTCCTACGTATTAATGCGTCTCGTGTGTCGGTTTAACTTGTTTCGTTCGTCTACTGTGTGCCGCGATAGGTGTCGCTGATCGGGCGCTTCATGTCGAAGGCAACGGCGGGGCTTTCGATGTGTCACCAGATGATCATGGGAGCCGGGAAGACCACCGTGGTGGCGCCGACTTTGGGGCTGCTCCTTGCTGACGGGCGGCGCCTAGTGATGGAGGTACGAACCGTGTTCTTTTCTACCGCACCACCTACGGAGTATTACCTATCATGTTTTCTGCGTACTAAACCGTGTTCAATCCTACCGCACCACCTACGAAGTATTACCAAGTGTGTCTTCTGCGTAGTAACACATTAATACATACTTGGTACCAGATGCCTGGTAGGTAGCTTCAAAGGCGGCACTCGAGCGCTGTTCATAGCCATGTAGCCAGGGCGTTTTATTATATCCTTGTCTTTGGCGATGCCCGCGTGTGTATCGTCGTGGTAGTTTTGCATCGGGATCGAGGGCATAAGCTATGATTATGCCTCGAGCTTCTCCTGGTCACCTTCTGGAAACCTGTCGATTCTAGCCTTCCCCGCCTTGTGGCGTATGGATTTATTCCGTATGTCATCTTCAACCTCATATGTACGAACGTCTGTCGTCTCCCTGTTCATCTTGCGTCACCCCCAGAATTTTCCGTCACCCATATCCCCAAGGGGAACCTTGTATGTCGTATACGAAGTATAGGATATGTTGCTTTTTGTTTGTTTTCAA
Organism: Costaria costata; assembly: GCA_036873775.1. NCBI lineage: Eukaryota > Phaeophyceae > Laminariales > Agaraceae > Costaria > Costaria costata. The sequence goes on along the minus strand of JAYJME010000155.1, from coordinate 26,718 downwards.
TGTGTCAAACGTTGTGGTGGTCGTCAGGATTCGTCCACCAGTGCTATGTTGATGACGGTGTTAACTATGGTTGTGATCATGGTGTGATGGTATGATGGTCAAGGCGAACTTCCTTTTCGCCGGTTGCTTCAATCCATCCTGCCTTCTCAAGACGTTGTTTGACCTGGGCAGAAAACGTTCAAAGTGTGCAACAAACGTACAGCAGTAAAACGAGACTAGGTGACGTACCCACGGCAACATGTTGACAACGGTACCGCACCACCCCTTCCCATTCCTTTTCGGTATACTGCCCGTGTGGTGGTTATACAGGTTGTCCCAGATGCTCTTTTGGACTTCTGCTTCAACGTGATGCGGTCTTCCTTCAGTGTGACCCTCAACAGGCCTGTCTACGCCTTCAAGTTCGACCGCTTCATGGAGGTTACGCCATCCTTGCTTGAAAAGGTTTGCTAAACATATAAAATTGTCTGAAATTGCCATCCTTGCTTGAAACTTTTAACTTTGTCTGGAATTGCCGTCCTTGCTTGAAAAGGTTTGCTAGCCGCTTACACTTGTCTGGAATTGCTGGCGGTGTTAAGACGTCCCGATTAATACCGTTCCTTTGCGACCAGCACCCTATTTCCGCCCCCGGCTTTCAGTAGAGGGTTGCCTTTTGCCTGCGGTTGAATAACATTGCTGCTAAGTTACACGGTCGCCTAAAACATAGGGGCGCCTTTCGAGCTGGCTAAAGCCGGAGATCCGCGCCGTCCGACCGAAAATCTTCGACGAAAGTTTTTTTTTCTGTGCCTTCCAGCAGCGCACACAGTTGACAACCATGAAAAACATTCACTATTACAGGGGAAAATGTTAAGGGGGACCATAGTAAGCAGAACATAATATTGTTAGTAAAAATGGCGGAGTACATAGGTTTTTTGGGTCTATGGGAGGACCTAATTACTATGGTGTAATAATAATCGTACCCTACTCATTGGTGAGTTAAAAATGGGGGCATGCATGGGTTTTTGGGTCTATCGGGGTTGCTGATTACTATGGCCTCCCGTAATGTTTTGTAGCGCGAGTTCCTGGCGGAGCTACTCGTACCCTAATTGTTTTTGCTGGCCATTGTTGCTGTGGCAACAGGTGGTGGAGGCGAGGGACCGCCGATCAGTCATGGTGACCACGCCGACATCCGTCAAGTCCTTCATGCTGAAACTCGTGGAGCTGCTGCACAAGCTGGACATCAGCCGCCTGAACAGGGCGGAGATACGGGAAGACGATATAGGAGCCGCCGGGGGCATAAGGTATGTCTAAGGAATTGTCGATGATTATACGAGTAGTACTACGAAAAACATTATATTGTCGGGTAACAATGAACGGAGGAGGCGCGCACATTTATTTCCACCGTAACCGGGTGGGAATTATTCACACGTAGGACAGATCACGATCTAGATCATCTAGGTTCTAACCTGCCGTTATGGGATGCTGTACAAGATATGTACAGCACAGATCCAACCCAGGAAACATGTCCGATCATGCACATTATACGGCTTCCACCCCGCCAACGTGAGTTAGATCCTACAGATCAGGAACATACCTTCCCTGAAAGATCTAGATCATGATCTAGATCATCAAGTGATCTGTCCGATGTGTGGAAGATATGTGCGAGTATGCTATTCCCGGGAGTAAGCAAACTTGGGGGTGCATTTGCACATGATAATCAAAACACCTACCTGGCCTGACCAACCCTACGACATGCACAATATGGAATCGAATGCGAAAAATGTACCAGGTAAGCAAACTTGAGGTGCATTAGAACATGATGGGCAAAAGCCCCACTGATTGTCTCCTGAGAACCCTATAGTATGCACAAAATGGAATCGATATCCGAAAAATGGGCCTGTCCAGCTTATGCCGGTCGCATTGTTTTGTGCGCACGGTGGCCGACCACAGGCGAGCGTTGGGCATGCGCCCTAGTTGGAGACGCACGCCGGTCAAGCCAGAGCCAATTGAGGACCTCCGACGGCAGGCGGACATCGCCGTGAGGGTGTTGACAGTGTTCAGAGGCGCTGCTCTTCTTCTGGACGAGGTGGGGCCGGTTGCCAGCTGCTGTAGCCCCGTATCGCCACGATGCGAAGCGGTGACAGCAGGGATCGTGCTAACGCAATTAACACCAAGCTGTGGCCAACGTGGTGCATTTGCTGTGCGTTGTCTGTGTAGTCGTGTCGTCGAAGCTGGGGTCCCTTTTCGAGAGGTCGGCCTTTGTTTGGCTGTTAGCCCACACCTCTTGTCGACGACGCGTAGAAAACGGCCGCCCGTGTTTGTTTCGTGAGGTGCATCGGCGAAGCTCGTTATGAGACCGATGTTATTTCCAGCGCGGTGTTGCAATCGCGGTTGGCCCTATTGTGCATTGCGGGTAGTTGATGCCCCCTTGCACATTAGTGCCCCATACCATGCGCCCGAACAAACCATTCATTTTTTTTGTTGAAAAGGGTGAGGTGCAATCATTCAGGGTGTCCCGTCGCCTCTAGCGCCGGCGTTGAATCCGCATGACCTTTCACTTGACACCTATTTGGAAGTCTCTTGGCCTTCGCAATCATGTCAACTGTCCTTCCGTTGTGCGGGCTTCTCCGACCTCCCTCGTAATGTTCTATTCTTGGCTCTGAAGGTGGATCTGATCTTGCAGCCGCTCAAGAGCGAACTTAACTGGCCCCTCGGGGTTAAGAGGCCGCTTGACTTCACGCGCGCGAGGCCCGGGAGTAAGCTAGGCAACGGACTACGCTGGCAGGTGCCATTTCATCTTCTGGAGGCGTTCTTCTACTACACGGAGGGGAGGATGGTGGTAGACTTAGCCTTTCAGGACAGCCGAAGGTGGGTTTCATTGTCGCTGACCTGTTCGTGGTGTTTATTACAGCCGGAGGTTGTTGGTGCGATTTGGTCCATGTGCAGGTCGCGGGGTGGCTGAAAGTATGCGCGAGTGGGCTGGGCAAGTATCGTACGAAGCAAATCGATGCTTGCGGGGCCAGGGGCTACTTAACAAAGCTGAGGTGGTCCAAAGATGCACCGTCCTGTTTTGCAAGTACAGCGCAAGCAACCCCTGTTGACCTCGTTAGAACTGCACCGACGCTTCGGGGACAGATTACTTGAAAATTTTGTCGGATAGGTATCGTAGTAGTGAAAGGGTTAATGGCTTGTGATGGTACACTCCTTTTTTCCGAAGATAGTGTATTGTCGGGGTATATAGTTGACCTCACCCACGTGCTGTACGCCTGATGTTTGCCGCGATTTGCTTCAGGGCCAAGGCCACCCTGGAAGCGATCCGAGTGGCGATTGACGAAGGCTGCGCCTCCCGACTCCTTCAGAGGACCCCGCACGTGGTGTTGCTGTCGCGCAAGTTTTACCACGAGAAGCTGATGCCTTTGTTGGCGCAGTGGGTCCTACTGTGGATGAGGCAGAGAAAGCTTCGAGAAATTTCGGACGAGGTGAGCGCGCCAGAACGCTCTCGTACGGAAACTATTGCACGTGCTAAGTTGTTGTCCACGGCGTTTTTCTTGCCGTGCTATTCATTGGGTAGTCTTCTCGGTAAAATGGTCGTGTGTTTCCGCCCACTGGGCAGTGAGCGTCTCGTTCCTGGCCTGTCTATTGCACCTCGTAAGTTGTAAGGGTGGTGTGGCACAACAAGGCAGCTCGGTAAGTGCCGATTTCGATTCTTCTTGTTCTGTTTTCAGCGACGATATGTCGGTGGCGCCCGCTGTCTTTTAGGTGGTGGTGCGGCCCAATGTTCCATTACGTAGTGTCGGTCTTTTTGTAACCAACGCAAACGAAAATACGTATATACCATGACGACGTTTACTGCTTGACGTACTGTTACTTGACGCTGACACGGTGACGAAATATGGTTGTGAACGCCGTGTTACGCTTTTATGCGGCGTCATCCCAGGTGGCGTTGGAGTACCTGCTCAAGGGGCCCACAGAGTCGGGGGCGCAAGTGACGGCAGACGTCAAGACGAAGCTGAGCGACGAGCACATCAAGGTTGTTACTTTTTTTTTGTCTGGCTGAGCTCGCCGCCTGCTGTGTTTCTGATAGAGCTGCGGAATGTTGTTTTGGGTGATGTCGCCTGGGCAGCAGATATGCGATGACGTGTGTTTCATGCGCTAGGGGGGAGGTCCTGAGTTCAAGCATGTTGTACCTGCCGCCGAAATTGCCCGTTTCTTAGTACTCGCTAGCACCACTACCTTACTGCGAATGGACTTTATTCTCCAGCGTTATTGTCGGTTTCAGCCTCAAGCAGCTGTCCGAGTTGCATTTGATGAATACACGTGGGAGCCAGTGGCCGATAGTGTATGGGTGTTTGCGGCTGGCCTGCTTTATTTTCTTTTCACGAGACGTTGTCGAACGCGGGAATCGTGGACAACGGTCTCAATTTATGTTTCGGCCCGATGGCACAGCAGTGCAGCATCATTTACTATTACGATGCGAGTTCGCAATTTACGCCTCACCAAGAAATAGGGACCTCTTTTCGAGCTGACTGAAGCCGACTTCTATGACCGAGGTTCATCGACCGCCGACCGAGATTCGTATATACGGTTATCCCAATTCTCCTACTCAACCAACGCACGCAAGTTTGACGGCCGACAGTTACAATTTTCCTACTGCATGAGTTCCTAGCGACACCTATACTATATTTTCCCGTCCATCACATCGTACTCTTCCCTTTGGTCGCCTTTTTTTTGCAGATGCTGAATCTCACACACGACTGGCTGAGGTCGTTCCTGCCTCACGTGCTGACCAAAATCGATCGCGTCGGCTTCGGGCTGCTGACGCCGGCGGATCTCCAGAGGGCTCTAGAGGTGACATGGTTAACCCTTTTTGTCAAGCCTTTTACCCCTGACAAGGGGTACGATACGGCATGCCTTATTTATAGCCTTATTGCTAGCCTTGTTCCTAGTATGTTTGCTAGTCTTATTGCTAGCCTTAGTGATAGCCTTATACCTAGCCTTATAGCTAGCCTTATTGATAGCCTTATAGCTAGCCTTAGTGATACCTTATTGCTAGCCTTATCGATGGCCTTATTACCAGCCTTATTTCCAGCCTTATTAATAGCCTTATTGCTAGCCTTAGAGCACTTTGTCCAAAGTATTTGTGACTGAAGGGATGCCTCAATTTAGGAACTACCGGACGCGTTTGAACAAATCATATTGTGTTTCACTATACCATTTATTATTCATCTATTAATAGGCCCATGTCATTGTCATATCGGTTTTACTTTCATATTTGTTTTTTTGGGGGGTAGAGTATAGGACTCGTCGCGTGAGGACCCTCGGAATGTTTTTAAGTGCTTTAAGGATACCTACCCCTACCTTACCACCCTGTCCGTACTAATTCCAAGTAGTTTGTCCCCAACACTTGAGTGCAGTTCTGAAGGGGTTAACCTCCGGCACGTGCCGGTTTTGGACATATGAATGCTTGCAGTAACGTGGTGGGAGATAAGACTATTCCCGCCGTATGGTATTTATTTTCGAAGATAATTTGCGACGTATTGTAGTTTTTTTCGTAGAGTATTCCCGCCGTGTTGTAGGTTTTTTAGTGGGGTTCCATTCTGCCCTCCCGAGGGGCACAATGGTATTTCCTGGCCTTGATGCTTTCTTCTCTTGACGCTATAGAGGCTTTCTCTGCCTTGGTTTCGTCGTGTGAATTACCAGGCGGACCCGAAAATGCCCAAGTCGCGCAAGCTGCTCGCTGTTCCGTTCGTGGGCAAGGACGTGCCTTCGAGAGCGTCTGAATTCAGCCATCCGGACGTGGTTATCGGTGAGAAGCCTCTAAAAAAACAGAGACATTTTTCAAACTTAGGCTGTACCACACCTTAGACCTGTACCGCTGACTCTGCTTCACGACGTGCTCCACTTGCAGGTCATCGCCCACGGTACTGGGCCAAGTGTGCCTCAGGCTGTCATGTATATTACCGTAAACTACTGTGTCGATATTATTGGTCAAGCTAATTACGTACGTACAAAACGCGCATTATCTCATACTTGGAGAATATTATGCGTTCGAGCGGTTAAGCCTCTACATAATAAAGCAGATATGATATGTTGTGCCTTTGGCGTTTCCCCGTGGACTATGTCTTGCAGAGAGGGAGTCAGAGAGGGGGTAAGGTAAGCGTCATCCAGCCTCTTAAGATACAGCGGAACATTGATGTTGGCCACGACTAGCAGTGGTTGTGTTTTCGATCTCCTGTATTTTTGTGATATTCCCAGGGCACAATTTTATGCTAAGGATCTGCGCCACTCTACTGTGAAGCTGTCTTGCGGGTTCGTCAATTTTCCTTACTATTTCTGTGCTGTTATTACGGCGCCAAGTACACACGCTGCGGGTATTGTGTGCAGGATCATGTCGATAGAAATTGCAGGGCCCTTCTTGGCATTCAACGACCCCGCCAAGCTACGCGCAGGGTTCACTCTGTCTCCAAGGCACCAAGCTCAAACATTTGTAAAATTCCATCGCCAGACACTCACGGTTCTTAAATTGTACCGGTTAATTTGTACCGGTACCCGGTATTGTCTATGGTCAACAACGCTCTCAGGTCTGACCATCCTCGCTTACCGGTACGAGGGGCTCCGGTTGTCGGATTTCAAGGCCAACCTGAGGGCTCTGAAGGAGGAGATGGAAGAGGACCAAAGTGGGCCTTACCACTTGCGCCCTGCGTGCCAAACCTTGGTGCGGTGGGTAACGCTCGCTGGGGGCACTATGAGGGGTGTCAAGTATGCGCGTGGGGGCAATGGTGAGTGTCGAGTGATGCTTGTGCGTCACGCTTTTCTGTACCATTGGTGCAGCGCTAGTTTGTTTGAGACCACCGGGTTGTGTGTCGCCTGCACTGGTGGCATAGTCGCGTGATACGTGAGGTACACATGAGTGTACTCCAGCCATGTATTCGACGAATCGCAGAGACACCATATTTTCAGCACACAAGATATTGGACACCTTCTGTTATATTTTCCTGTTGGCTCCGGAGTTGCGTGTTTTAACGGGATATGGTAGTGTATATTTTGCGGGCGGTCGGTTGAAAAACCTTCAGTTAGTTCACTTGATGTCGCCGACCGATGGTTCTGCTTCTTTCACAATATTTTTCTCCGGACTTCAATCGGTTCGGCTTTGCTTAGCAGCCATTGGTTGCCTTCGCTGATCTCTACAGTCTTCCCAGGCGTGCACCGTGGCAGGTTGTTTTTTAACCTTAGACCAACTATTATGGGGAAAAAAAAATTGGGCCCTCAGAATTGAGTTTTTAGCCAAAAATACGCGTTTTACTCCGCTGGACAGCCAAAAACAGCGATACACTCCTCAACATCCACCCCGTAGTTTTCCGAGGGCTTTCTGGAGCAGTTCTCCGTTTTTGTAGGGTCTCACTTTGATTTTTGGCGCAACCAATCAGATTTCAGAAAATTGTCTTGTTAGTCAGAACTGGGGCCAAAAATAATGGATTGAGGATATTTGGCTAAAAATCATCACGTCCTCAGAACTGGCAACTTGGACGAACAGTCAAACTACGAGCCTGGAGAAACGAAAACGTACGTCAGAAAGCTCTACGAAAACTACGGGGAGCATCCGGACGAGTCTATCGGTGTTTTTGGCCGTCCCGCCAAGTAAATCGCGTATTTTTGGCTGAAAACTCAGTTCTGAGGGCCCAAAATAAATATCCCATAATAGTTGGTCTTACAGCAGTACCTTCCGCTTTATTTGCGTCGTTTCTCTTCTTCACCTGCAAAGAACTCTGCTGCTGTTCCTTTTGCACGGATAAACATGCTCGAATGAATTGAATTAGCCCCGGATCCCTCGCATCTTTTACGAGAGAGCCCGGATGGTACTGGCGACACTGCGTTCTGTGACCGTGGGGACTGCTAGGCCGCTTGAGTGGCGACACGGCGCTCTGTGACCGTGGGGACTGCTAGACCGCTTGAATGGCACCGGCAAAGTATCCCATGCAAGGCTTGTCCGTGGCGCGTATTCGCAGTGTAACTACTGTATACGTTCAAACCGGGTTCACGAAGGGACGCCTGGTGATACGGTAGTACCAGTTGTGGTACCTTCAGGCACCTTTAGGTCCTTTTTTTCAACCAATCAGAGCCACTCAGAAAAGTGCCTGCGTACCCTGTTTTGTTCAGTCTTGATTTTTTTTTTACGATTTTCGATCTCGCGATTCGCACCACCTAGGGAGTTTTGTTTAACGCTGCGTCAAAAAAACAAGCAAAAGTCCTCTGAGAGAAGTGTATGAGTCACTCGCCCGAGTCGCCTTCATGTCACACGGTAATGAAAATCGATAGGGGTATAATGCTATAACCCCGTACCACCAGTCCCGACTGCAACTCCGTACTCGGGTCGTCTTCTGCTTCGTGTCGGGTTCCATCAGGTGCTTCTCCGCCACCACTGCCCGCGGCAGAAGGCACGGTCGATTCCCTTCTCACGCTGGAGGGAGAAGGGTACGGGGAGGGGTGGGCAGTGCCGGCGGCCGACGAGGAGTCTGGCGTGTTGAGGGGAGAGTTCGAAAATTTGTGGCCGCTGCAGCTTCTGGACATGAGGGACGAGGAGATGCTCGACGTTCTCTTCCGCCTGCTGAGAAAAGTGCCGCAGGTGAGCGTGTACGTAGCTGGTGTTTAATAAGAGTAAAAAAAAAAGACACGAGAGCTGTGCGATAGCGGTGTTTCTCGAGAGTTAAAAAAAGAAGAAGAAAAAAAGACACCTTAGCTGTGAAATTGAAGATTTTGTCGAAACTCAACTTTGCTAGCTGCGTGTGATGCTTCTATCGCGCGTGCTACGGGATTTGTGATTGTTAATAATGGTTTGCAGCTTGTGGTGTTGTGACGCGTGTGGGGGGCTGCACTTCGGTCGGCGTTCTTTACGAGAGAGCACAGCTGTTGCTGCAGGTGCCGAACTTGACCAAACGGTTGCATGGTACGAGTGCTTTACTGTTGACTCCAGATAGAACCCGGGCAAAAGTGCGGCGCTTTCGTTATCGAATGTCAAAGTGGTAAGTTAAGTCGTTTTTTTTTATCTTCCCATTTATTATCTTCACTCGTCTTTCTCCTTCTCCCTCCCTAGCAAATCAGATCCGGGGTCACTAAGCAGGCTCCTCTCCCCCCTCCCCACTACGGTACGTGCCTTGGATTTTCATCGCGAGAAGAGTTCAACACTTTCTTCCCTCGTCGACTCGCGTCCAATTCTGCTTACCCACACTATTAAGCGCTCTCGGCAATAATTGGTGGCATTCGAGAAAAAAACCCTGTGCTTGCGCCGGGATTCGAACCCGTGACCTTCCAACCTCAGAGTGTTCGAGGCTACTTCTGAACCACAGGGGACGACCTGTGCTGCACCCGTGTGGTTTAACCCTTTTACTGGTATACTACTTCAAAAATTATCTCACTTCGCTAAATATGAGTAGTTTGTCCCCCGAAAGGTGGTTGCCCTTTTAAAGGGGTAACGCAAACGTCTCACAAATCTGTGTGTGCGCGCTCCGTGTGCTTGACATCTTGTCACGCTGTTTTGTGTGTTTTTCGTCTACGCAGGTGATAGACTACTACTTGGACAGGTTGATCTTCCCGGAGACGATGGAGCATAGAGGGCTCAAGTTGGCGGCGAACGGACAGGACGTGGGCGGCGACATGCTGTTCGATGTCAAGCTGGGGTTCTCCGGCACTCCGTCGGACCTGCTTCCACTTGAGCTCGGCAGGTTAGCGCTCAGCCGTCATTTGCCCAATGCCTGTTGTTTCTGGTTGTCCTGGGCAGAACTGTAGCGGTTATGGGCATGCTGTTGCTACAGTAGTTCAATAGTTTGATTCACAGGATGCAAGGTTGAGCTCCAATGCACGTAAGCTTTATACCAGTGGTATATAGTTTGTGAGCGCTACCGTCCATGTTGATATGCAAACGTATTTTTTCCCTGGCGTAGTGACCTTATCCGCTGCATTGGAGAAGTCCGTAATTGAGTACATTGTCCGTTAAAAACTCGTGTGGAGTATTCTCGCACGCGGCAGCACACCGTGATCCGTCTTACGCACTTCACATGATTTATAGTACGGTTCTAGAATGCGTGCACACATGTTCCCCTGCGGACAATGAGCTTGTTAGAGCGCCAATATTGTACGTGCCATCCTCAATCCCTCTCTCGCTTCTCGTCTTCTCTGGCGTACAGGTGTCATTTCGAGCTCGGAAACACGGCCATGATGATTCACTACCTCACAGACCCTGCTGTCGCGTCTCACCGCCAGCTCGATACCAACTGGTCGGTTGCTGGGCTGTTGGCCGAGGTAGCAAAGTCCAACGATCCCCCTTTCCACGCGCTCATCGATGGTGGCGCGCTCGTCACGGGCATGACGAATCTAGAAGTCGCCAGGTGCGTACGCGTAGTAGTACTCGCTGCGGGAAACTTTGTTAGTGTCAGTCCCTTGTCGGTGATGTTGTAGTGCGGGACTGTGTTGATGCTCGACGCCATGAAGATGAAGATGGCTCTGACACGTGTCCGTGTGATAAAACACTGTTTTGAGTCTTGCGTGTGAAGTTGTCGCGATTGCGATCCATCCTTTCGGGCGACCCTGCGAGGTCGGCGCCATGCACACTGCCAGCAATGTGTTACGTTTTATCCAGCCGTGTTTTAGTGCTAGGATTCCTTATGAAGATTGCATGTGAATGATAACTAAAGTTGTGCTCGTAAACGTATCAATGTAATCGCGAGACATGTTTATCACATGTTTTGACCTTGTTTTTTTGTTGTTGTTCAGGCATTTGCTGACGGTGGGTCTCGGTGGTCTTGAAGGCGTTGTGTACCTCGACGACCAGGACAAGAAGATGATAGTGACCCGGGCAGGCGGGATGCGCCCCCTGCTGCTGGCCGATTGCCACGTGCCGCCTGATCTGCGCTTCACCTTCTACGACCAGGTCCACACGACAGGCAAGTACTTCGTATAACAACAATTTCCGCAACCTGTACGAGGTTGAAGAAACACCCTTGCAATACATCCGGGGTTGCTCTGAACGATGATGCGCGGTTGGCGGAATATCGCTTGCTGAGGGCTTCTAACTTTTGATGTTACTCATAGTGCGACGACTGACGCGTAATACGGAAGGCTTTTGCTTTTTATGAGGTTCCTCGCTTGGGGAGCGCTGTATCTCTCGCCCAAAAAACGACTCTGAAAACAAAATGTGGGCTAAGGCCGGTACGTACACCCATGAGCTAGGCATCTAACGAAACAGATGTAGTCAAGTATACGTCGGATCCAATGGTATTGGGTAGCTGTTCAGCTGAGGAGCTCCGACAACGATAAATATTTGGGCTCAGAGTTACACCGACAGCCCTTACAATACCGTTGGACGGCTTCGCGTGTAGACAGCGGCATGGTCACCAATTTTCGCGCAGGTCGGTATGAAACGTCGCCTTTTCACTGCTCGCTTATCATCCCTCCAGGTATGGACATTAAGCAAGGTCTGTCGGCCGTGGCTGCGGTCACTCTCGGCAAGGACATGACCTTCAGGGACTACGCGCAGGGGGCATTCCGCATGAGAGGCATTGGCAAGGGGCAGAAAGTGCAGGTAAAAGGCGCGGGCAGGGCCATGGTCATTCGAGTGTGTGTACCCAGCAGTTCCAGCGGTGACCGCGTGTACCCTCAATTATCGGAGCTGGGGGTTGCAAGGGCGGTGTATGTGGTTCAATGTCCGGCGCTGCGCTTCATTGTCCGGCGCCGCGCTTTCGTTAGCCTGCACGGTCCCGAATTAGCTCGTTCCGTCCGAGTCTACGAGCCCGGCAACACCAGAAATGCAGGAAGTTAAACATCGAAACATGGCGAGCAAATGCGCATATGTCGACGGCTGTGTCCGTGGTGACACCAACCCTTCCCGTAGCCCAAGGTGGGTGTACTCATATCATGCATGGCTGTAGTCGTATGACCATAGAACCTCGCTCCCCTACAATGCCGGGACGGGGCCCGTCGGGTTTACACGAACCAGGCAGTAGCCGTAGCCTCAAGGTGGGGAAAAGCTTCCTGGGTCTTACCGCCATGATATTTTATTTTGCGCTTGCGTTGATAAGTTCTGCCGCCTCACCTGGTTTGATTTATTGGATTTTGCAGGTGCTTGTTATCCCGGAAGTCCTGCGTCTAGTCAGCAGCCAGGTGGCGGCAGGGGAGGGCGTCTCTCGGCAACAGCGAGAAACCCGGCAACAGGTACTGTACTTTGATTTAGGTAACCGATGCGTACGGAGCACAACTGTGCAGACTTTTTTCTTTTTTTTTTCTCTTTGCTTCAGTGTATGGCGTAGCATTGCCCCCCCTTTCTCCTGTTTTGCCTTTGAGGCCCGCCGATGATGCCATGTCGTGTCAACAGCCTACATCTCATTTTTGTGAGTATCGTGTACGGGCCCTTTTCTCTTGGCTATGCTCTCATCCGAAAAAGGTATTATTGAGTTGGTGCTGGTACAACCCAGGGCGATCAGCTGCTGTCTTGGCTCATTTGAGCTCTCATGTGTTTCGGATATTCAGCCGTTCTTCGTCACCATGTTGCAATGCACGTGTCGCATGGCAACTTTATTTCGAGCAAATGCAAAATTTTAAGTTTGACGGCGCCAAAAGAGCAGGGACCCCTTTTGAGCTCTCACTGAAGCGTAGGACGCACGCCGTTCGCCTTCCCAAATATTTGGATACATTTTGCCCTGACCGTTCCAGCAACGCACACCAGTTGATGGCAGTTACAAATGTCCTGCTGCGCGAATTTCTGGCGACAAATATTATACATTTTTTCCTTGCGACGCCCATCGCATGTGTACATTTGCCCCGTGTTCGCCCGAGCAGACTTACACGGCGGTTCAAAAGAGTGCCCAGATGCTGCGGGACATTTGCGGCTGGCTGACGATCAACTCCATGCGAGCAGAGAAGGTGGGCTATTTCTCGCGCTTTTTCCGCGTGATGAGGTAGAGCAGCAAGTGGTAGAGAGCTTGATTGTGGCCTATCATGGCGCCACTGTCTCTTATTAGTATGTTGGTCCTGGTGAGGTACTGGAGAGGTAAAACAGCAAGTGATAAAGCTTGTGGCGGATCATGGCGCCACTGCCTCTGTTCTTTGGTTCTGAATGGCATTTGCACATGTGTTCGGGTAGTTTACTGCCGTGCTTACGAACCCCAGCGACTTCTGAGCGGTATTTTGATTGCTTTGATCCACATGGAACGTTTTTTTTATTTCCCACCGACCACGCGTGCCTGTAACAGGGAAAGTGCCAATTATGGCAGCTGTTGTATTTTGAGCGTCCGAATAATGGTGGTAGACGGCGCAAAAGCGCCATCTTTCAGTATAGTTTACTGCCGTGTTTACGATTCGTCTGTAGTGTTTGTATCGCCCATTCAGTTCAGTGCACACGCTGACCCGAGATCATCACACATAAGACCTCCCCCGCATGACGCACCCCTGTTCCTGGCTTCGCTTCTTGTTAACGCGTTGGGTTTATTAGTACTCCCAGCCTTCGTCCACTTGCATTGAGTACGTAGTGCTTACTCACGGCTGATCCTTTTTGCGTTGTTCTCTCGTCGATATCGGCCTCGGTCTCCAAGAACCGCGTGACTTATGCAAATACACGAATACAAAGTAAAAGTATATATTTTCCCCTGATATAAGGGTACGAAGTGTATGTATTAATAGGGCGTATATTATACCTGGTATATACTCTACTATAGTTTACCCGATATCAAACCTGGTTATCCTGAGTTTTATGCCCGACCAGTATTAAATAGGGCTAGCAAGCTGGACTTGACGACTTGTTCTTAGTTGGGGGGCGAAATAAGCCAACTAACTGACTTACCAGGTACTATTTATCAATACGTAAGACACACTAGTGTAAGTCGAGCTACAAACACGCCAGTCAGATAGAGTGTACGTAGAAGTAGAACTCCGCAAAGTGCCGCACGCAACTAACTGTAATACCTAACCGACTAATAACTGTAGTAACCAACTAATAACTGTAATGTCTAGCCAATTTATAGGCAGCCACCTCACAGCACTACTATGTACCAGGGTATACTCTTCCAAACACATCCTTAACAGTTCTACCGGGAAATCGACTTTATGATAAGACCGCCCAAAAGGAGGTTACGGGACTTTTAACCCTAGGACACACGGGGCCTCGTTCGGTAAAAATTGAGCAGGGGTGGGAGAGCTCAACCCAGGGCCCGACTGTTGTCAAGGCGCAAGTCGTGTGGGACGGTTCGAAATAAAAAGGCCTGCCAGTGGAAGTATATTGTGCGTATATCGTCTACGTGTTTTGCTGCTGCCCGTATGCGCTCTCAAATATGAGCGCCGACTACCTCTCTCGCACCTCTGTCGCAGGTCCAGTGGAACCTGTTGATGGAGCAGCAGGCCACCAACGTCTGGCGCAAGAGGGCCTTTTCGGCGATGAAGTCCGCGCATGATCAGTTCGGGAAGGATGTCCAAGGGTCTGACCGGCTGCTTGGCTGCCTTGACACCTTCCGGGAGAGGGTAGACCACAACGTCGAGAACACGGTCCCCGCGGGCTTGGTGAGGAAGAGAAAGAGTTGGCTGCAAAACGCGTGGGATCTGCTGACTTTTACGCCGAGGAACTCTTTCGCGAAGCCTATGTACCCGCCTGAGTCCAAAACAGTCACACGCTTGGCACTCACTTCGCAATCGTATTTACTTTGGGACCATATAATAGTAGTCAGACCCCACGATTGATCCCAAAACTTACCAGCTATAGGTTTCGCCGCGGTATATACCGTACACTTGCGGCCGCTGTCTCCTTTGCTCGCGGTAGTTTTCTGCGGTAGGCGTGCCCACGTTCCTGGTCGCCTAATTGCCCTCCCCCGTTACCGTTTCCGCAGGTGTTTTCGGACGAGATTACCGCGAAGGTGGCAGAGGCTGATGCGCGGGGGCTGGTGAAGGAGGGGAAGGATCGAGAGGTGACGCCATTTGAGTCAGCACCATCGATATTCGACCATCCATGTTAAGCCACTTGTAACGGTGTGTATTTACGTAGGTGTCGTGTAGTGAGTATTTACGCTGGGATTCTTTTGATCGACTGTTTGCGCACCAGAGGATTTGCTTCTTTAACTACTTGTCATAGAATAGTATCGATACATTTTGAAGACAATATTGAGTTAATTTCGTCTCTTCGTCCAAGGAATTGGAGTCCCCTTGCATGCATGAGGTACCCGTATGTACCCTCAGTTGTGTTTTATTTTGGTTTAAATACTTCGTACTTCGTAGATAACGTGACAGCACAATCGTTTTGGTGACACCCAGGTACACCGACGTATCTGCAGGTCCAACATACCGTTAATTTACATCACAAGGCACACAGGTTCCCCTTGTTTTGAGGACTTTCTTGGAGAACCACCGCATTCCCCGGGCACTGGTACACTTTTTTCCCGAGCCGGTCCTTGGAAGTAGCGGGCTATACCTCCAATTTTGTATTAAGCTACCCCCGTCATTATTTGCCGGTGAATACCAGGTTCTCATGGAGATCCGCAGGCTGATTTTGGAGTCTGAGGCTGCGCACCCCGCGCCTCGCGGCAGCAATGGCATTACCTTCTCTGGCACTAGCTTGGTCAAGGGTGAAAATGAGACGCCGAGGCTGCTGCGGAGACCATCGAACTTGAAGAAGCACCCCGGGTGAGCAAAATATTTTTAATTTTGTGCGTGCTCGCGACTATTACAGTACAGTACCCCTTTGAGGGCCACCAGGTGCAAAACGACGACACCATTCGGAAACGCGGTCTCGCCAACCGTCTAGGCTGAGCTATAGAGCCACCCGCAATACGAGTAGTGTCAATCTGCGAGCGTCTTGTACAAGTCCTCCCCGTGTAGTTTGGGTGCCAGATGTGTCATCCGTTAACCCACCAGTACGGGACTGCCGCGTCCGGCTGGCCAATGCTATAATCGTCATTTTTTTGTTTCCGTCCCTTTTCTCCTCTCTATAGCCCCAGGGGGGTTGTAGCCGATACATGGCGAATAATTGTTTGCCTTGGCGATATTGGTCGTCTTCGGCTTCGGTCTGCGTTTCTTAATGCGGCGCCGAGCACAGGTGTGTTTTCGGCTGGCAATGTATGCGTTGATGTAGTATGGGATTCGCATATGATGTTTTTTCTGCTCTGATAGTGGCACAGCACTTGGATATTCATTAGAGGCTTGGCGCATCGTAGTGTATGATTGTATATATGATACCACAGTTGCAAAGCAACGGCGCTGTGGTTGTTTAGGTCTACGCACGGAGTAGGCTGTGGTTTTTTTGTAAAAGTTAAGAAGACGCAAACCTATCTCACCTGTGAGATCGAACAAGAAAAAAACTCCTCGAAACAGAACCATCGTTGCAAGCTGCGTGTGATACAGTACTGTACTTCCATGTCGCGCGTGCTATACAGGGTGTGTAGGTTGGTTTTTGCGTGCAGAGCATGATCTGCTGTGTCGTATTTTGCGGGAAAGAGGACGAGGCAAGTTCGAAGGGATGCTCGCCCCACGCCTCACGCGCTTTGCCGTTCATCTTTAAATGTAATGAACTGCGTATAGCCTCTGCTGCAAAAATATCAGGAGACTTGGCCGTTAAGGGAAAACATGCATCGGTGAAGGGTGTAGGGACGAGTGGCCCACACTAAAACCTAGTGGTTTGGTGCTCGTTAAGGGACATTCAGGAAAAATTGCCGTGTATCAAGGGCAAAAAATGATGTCTCCTGACCTATTTTCTCTGCTGGGTGCTCTCGCTTCGAGTGGGGGGCGGTTAAAGTGAAACTACGGGGACCGTATCGATGTCTTCGTGATGAGCACCTGTCACGCCCGGACTGTTTTCCGTCGTTCTTGCGCTTCGTGTGCCAACCTTTTTGTCAAAACAGTTGGTGCGTTTTGTGTGCTCGGCCTTCCAGCCCTTTTGTAAAAAAAAAAACAGCATTATTTTTTTGTTAACATTGTTTGGCGGGGAATCTGTCGCTATATATCGTATCCGTCCACGTATTTGCCAGGCCGAAGATTGAAATGGCAGAGGCCATGTTCGAGTACACCCCTCAACACGTTGGGGACCTTGCTCTCAACGTCGGGGACAAGGTCGAGGTTTCTCGCAAGGGTGACGATGGCTGGTGGACGGGGACGCTCAGGGGCAAGCGGGGAAATTTCCCAGGCGAGTCAGGATTTTCCGCTTTAGTTATCGGCAATGAACTGCTGCTGTAAAATCTGTTGGTTGATGTTCCCAGAGGTTTGCGCGTTCAGTTGGCATGGCCTCGCACTTTAGCCGCGGGTGACCCGAGTCGCGCTTGGCAACGATTCCACGCACTGGACTGAGCACGATATATTGTAGATAATCTAGATCCTACCCGGCCATCATGAGATGTTGTGGGATCGGTACTGTACAGATCCAACACAAGGACCATGTCACCAATGCACCCACCCTCTCATCCTTTGGCCAATCGTGTCACACCAGTGTCTCTCGTCTCCAATATCGTGTTGCGTTCATCCCCTTGCCACGTTCCCACCATCCGTCATGCCACAGATCAATCTGCGCTCTTGTTTCGCCCACCTGACACTATTACCGGGAAACATGGTAATCATTTTCGAGTGTGGTGTGTAAAAATGTAAAAACAGCGGTATAGGGTATGTGTTTTCTGTCCATCGCGAGTTATGGGTACTATGCCCCCCCCCGTAACAGAAACGCGCAAAACTTAACGCTGTTCTGTGGCTGATGAAACAAATATTGCAGGAGCTTACGTCCGTGAGATCGCTTCCAACGGCGCGGAGGCGACCGAACCCGCGTTGCCATCTGTTGGTCGGCTCGGGGTTTCGTATGACGAGGGAGGGGAGGGTCTCGGTGACCCCGCACAGGTGGCGCAGGCAAGTGCATGACAAACTGCGCTGTTGCCGCAGCGACCAGAGCGTACGTTTTATGTGATTATATGCTATCCTCTTCCTGCAGAATTTATCCGAGAGCGTTACCACAGCCATACTGTGGTAGCGTGTATAGCCACACGTGACGGGTTTTAGAGCTGAACTGTTTACGTAACCTAGAGGAGAGCCCCTGAGACCTGAGAGCCCGTTTTCTTACGCCGATGAAAAAGAGGCGTTTCCGGTTTGTACGACGTACCACCGGAATCGAGAAACGGCGTTGGGCGTCTGATCCCATTGCTTGGTAACGTTATATTCGGAAGGAAGACCAAGGATAGTTGATAAGTTTTTGTGGGACAATCGGTGTATCATACTGTTCGGCGTGGGTCTAGTCACCTCAACTAAAGCTAAAATCAGTTTCTCGGGGTATGCCGACAGCTGCTGGACAGGCTATGTTATCCTGCCATGCCTGTCGGCAGAGGCAGGCCTTTACTGTAGCCTTGAAAGCACTCCGTGCTTCGTGCAAACGTTGCGGTTTGAGTATACATCACGCGCAATGACGGAGTTTCAGGGTTGGATCACATCACGGTACTGAACGGGAGCTGCTTATTCGATCTACGAAGTATACACGTACAGGGTTCATTCGCCGTCGTTTCAAACTGATTGACTGTCTGTCCTGTGCTGCATGTGCCACGCCGTCAACAGGAGCGAGCGTTCGAGGGGGAGCAAGTGCAGGAACAGGAGCAAGAGCAAGAACAGGTTTGTCGCGGTCTTAACGTAGCGGTTTTGCTATCCCTTTGGCGAAATCGATATTTGTCTCACTCATAGAATACGCAGAACAACAAACAGCATAGGCGTCGTCTGCGCTTGGTGGAAGAAACACAGGTATTATTTTGTGCCATGGTTTGGGGCATGTAGGGCAGATGACTACCTTGGGGGCGCGGGTTCAATCCGCCGAGCAAAGCCTGTGTTCCGTGTCCCTTCAGTTTAGGAACATTGTATGGCCCCCCCTATGTTACAAAACTTAAAACGTCAGTTGTGAAACCAAGGATGTCGTATATATATACGTATATACTCGATCGGGGGTGTCGCATTAAGCAGCCTCGGTTTAGCCATGATAC
Source organism: Costaria costata (assembly GCA_036873775.1). Taxonomy (NCBI): domain Eukaryota; class Phaeophyceae; order Laminariales; family Agaraceae; genus Costaria; species Costaria costata. The sequence goes on along the minus strand of JAYJME010000155.1, from coordinate 7,774 downwards.
AGATGAATCACGTTTGCTTGTGGGTTTCCCTTCTTCCTGAGGCCTTCACGTGTTGCTGGGGTCTTTCATTTTCTTGCTGAGACCTTCCGTCCTTGCTGGGGTCTTCCCTTCTGGCTGAGGTGTTCCCTTCTTGCTGAGGCGTTTGTGTCTGATTTGTATATATATACACGCACCTGATCAATGGCCGCGGTTTCCTTTCTCAGGAGCAGGAGCAGGAGCAAGAGCAGGAGAAAGAGGAGATCGTGATGGACGAGGATCCGGAGGAGTTTGTCCGGATGAAATACGCCAGGGATGACGAGGCTATCAGACCCTGGGCTATCAGGGATCTTGCTCGCCCCCTGGTATCGAACCTTGGCTTCTATCCTGCCAGCGACTTCGGCGTGCTGACCAAGCTCATACAGCAGGTGTTTTTTTTTTTTTTTCCTTTTTTTTTCGCTGCTTTTTTGGAAGACGTTTCCGGTTTTCCGCCCGGAGTCTCGCGCGAATTCTTTTGTTTTGTCGTGGCCGCTGTGCGTATTTTCACGACGCGAGTAGTCGCGTTTAATCAAGAAGTTTGGTAAAGTACAGCGTCGGCGATTTGACCGCGATAAAAGAAAAGGCTACGGAAATCTGATGCGCTAATGTTTCTTGCGCAGTGGCATAGTGCTTACCGCCCATTACACCGTTGTAGAAGAATGTTTGTTAACATGGAACACGACAGCATGCACTAGAGATTAGGACTACCGGTACTTCCTATTAACGCAAGAAATATGCCTGTGAAACTTGTTTTCCCACCCCACTGTACATGCTGTTGTCGCTTTTGTCCTGTGTTTTACACGCAGTGTGAAAATTCGTGTATATCTGGTACCAGTACATGTTTGTGGTGTTTCGCTACTGTAGAGCTTCTGCACGCGCAGATCCTTACTCGTACCGTACCCCGCTTGCACCGTGGCCGCCGACTGTGTTATGTCGGAATGTTGTAGCCGAAGCACCTCGTCTTTCCGGAAGCAATGCACATTTCGCGAAACCACTACAAGAAGGCCTGGAGCCTCAAGACCTTCCGCCGCATCAAGAACATCATCGTGCTGATGGACTGGGTGCCCAACGTGACTGCTCTCAAGCCGCAGCCTACACCTCCAGGCCGCCACGTGAGTGTGGTTTGTCTAGCAGATTGCTTTTGCGTGTTCAGGGTGGGCGTCCGAGGTCATTGATAGTCCTTGCACAGTCCGGTTTCTGTCCTCTAGCTCCGCTCGTGTGTTCCTACAGCCTTGCCGCCGCTTCTAGTACTTGGTACGGTATAACATGATAGCGATAACACACCTCCTGTGACGAATTTCAGAGATGATATTCTCGACAACGAGACAGTGCAAACGTCGACCGATGGGTCTATGAACAGATTTCGACGAGAGTTTTCCAGAGCCACCACCATTGTTTTCGTTGTGTATGCCCCCCTTGGTTTCGGGAGAATCGGCAAGGAAATTCGTCCCAGGGTGTGTGTCACCTAGCGTACTATTAATATGATACCAGTATACGGTAATGTTGGGATAAGACTACCAACGTCACATTGTTGTCACAGTGCTCCGTGGACCCGCTTGTGCTGTTTGCTCCAGTTTTCTCTCCCATGGATGCGCGTGCAGGTGTGTTTGTTTTTCAGGCGATACCCACCGAAAACGGCTATTTCCTGCTGATGTTATCTTACTTAATTGTTTTTGTTGTCAACGTTATTTTCAATTTTTTATAGGTGACCCCAGAGCAAGACCGTCTGTTGAAGAACGCCTTTTCGCTGCTTGACTTCGACGGCGATGGAAAGCTGGGGGAGGATGAATTCCGCACATTGCTCAGGTGAGTTTATATCCACGGTTTGGTCATAACGCTAGATTGTGAGCAGGAATACTGAGACTTTAACTCAGACGAAGCTGCAGGGAAGGAGGTCAAACTCGTAGCATTGTCTAATGTGGCGAGCTTAACTGTTGTAGGGGGGGGAGGTCAAGCTCGTAGCAATTATCTGGAGGTCTTACGTGGCGAAGTTACCTGCTGTGGGGATGCTGTTCCGGTGGCAATGCTATCTATGTTGCGTGCGGCAGTCCTTGGTAATTTTCTGAACGCGCGGTGTGTGAGTTCCCTGCAATCGTTCGGCGTGTGCGCGGTGGTACTTCAGATACTGGAGAGGTGTAGCGATGTGTAGTGTGGAAACGTGCACATTGCTCGTAGAGGTCTGAGATATAAACGGCTGGTGACGCTATTTCTGCTGTTCTTGGCGTTTTAGCGCTTCACCTGGCGGTGTCCACTTGTTCATGGCTGAACCGGCTTCTGCCAATACCCGTTGCCTGGTCGGTCGTCGACTTTATCGCAGGGCTTTGGATGTGGATGTAGATGATCCCCACACCGGGCGAGCGAGCATGGTGGCAATCGCAAAAGCTGCGGGCGTCACAACTCCCCTAGTCACCTACGACCAGGTACGTACTCTGCTCCACCGTCTAAAATTGTTGGTGTGTCAACTTGCCATTGTTTTCACATCACTACGGTACCTTAACGCCACAGCTAGCCGTAGAACTGAAGCAGCTCGCTGGAGGGTTTAATATCGACGATCGTGCCGGCTGGTATAAATACGGCGTCCCCGCCTTATGTGACTCCAAATGCTACAACTACAACAATACTACCAAGCAATACGCAGGGGGGACGGGGGGGGGGGTCGTAGATCGACAGACAACACTGACCACTGTTCGCCCTCATCCAACGGGCAGCATGTCGCCGGGTGCTTTTCTTTGCCCGTACGGCCTACCTCCGATATCGGCATGGCACACCTTACAGTAATTGTGACTAGAGGCCTTTGCGCGCTGCTTGGAGTCCTACACTACTCCTGTGGTATTTTGTCCGCCGTTGTTACCGTCCACGACCTGCGCTCCGCTATCATAGATCACGAAGTATTAGCCGGAGAATAGCGTGGCTCAGGCGCGATTTGGACACAACTTGCACTTGCCGCTTCGCCCCCATGGCTGTCAACGCGTTTTCTGCAGGTCCGCGAGCTTATGCGAACCCAGGCCTTCATTGAGGCGCAGCAGGGAAGATTCGTGGTTGCGCTGTCCCTGCTGGAAGCGGAAAACCTCAGGGGCTGCTTGCACATAGCAGGCCGAGGCACCGGGCTTGTGAAGGAGTCCGCGACGACGGCCGGCCTGCGCTTGACCGACGGAACGTGTTTGGATTCGTCGTGGGGGTGAGATGGCGTCAGCATGCGATAGCGAAGCTCTTGCGATTCGGGAAATCGTGCTGTCGCGTGTCGTGGCACCGTAGGGAGATAACCGTCTACAGCGGCCGACTCGCATTCTGCCAGTATTACGGGGGAACCTATAGGTTTTTGTGTCTCTAGTGGGTTCTGGTTGCTGTGTGCGTGTGTTCTTCACATTAAACCGTTCTTCTACTCGTCGACATCCAGCACACCCATTGTCCGTGCTAATTCTTCACCCTACGAGAAACACGCTCTGTGGCCACAAGCTACGACGCAGAGATAATGCATTACAAATAATGCATTGTACAACGCACTGTCATGCCAGCGTACTGGGTATGGTCCATCGCAACTGGGGGGCTGAACCTTTTGGTTATATACAGTACGAGAGGGGTGTTGTTCCATGCCTTCTTTTTTCTGAGGTTCCCCGCTTGGGGGGCTCTGTGCCTCGTCCAAACCCCTACCTTGAGAAATATTGTGAGCTTAACCCGATGAACCACTCCATGAACTACAGTAGGTAGGCAACGAATTGTATTGCAAAACACTATTAATAGTGGAATCCCGACGTTTTCGGGTTAAGAAGGTCCGTCGTTCAGAAAATATGTTTGCGAAAACGTGCCGCCTCTATCGTAGCACGCATCTAAATCGCAATTGTTTCCCTACTCCTCCACGCGATACGGCTGTGACTAGTTTTCTCGTTAAGTTTGTTGACTTTTTGTCGGCGTATGCTTTGTCGTCGTCGCCACTTTTGGGTGCCCCTCTTCCGACAGCTACACGGAGCCGCCGCGTTATCAGCGAAAGGTAGCAGAGCAGTGCTTCCGCTTCTTGGACTCCGAAGCAAGGTTCGCCGACCGGGAGTTGGACATGTTACTCAGAGGCGTGCAGGACAACGACAAGTGAGTAATGGTATTCAGCTGTTTCTGTTGGATGTATATATCTGTAGTAGTTCGGGTTGCGCAAATAGCCTATGACGTGCAACTGCACTGCCCGTGACTGCTGGATTTGTTTTTCAGCAGTTATTGTGTTGGCTTTTATATAGGGCCATACTCCCGCTTCTTCCGTTATTTTATTCCTGCTTAGCGCTAGACTTCTTCCTTCATTTTTCCTGCTTAGCGCTAGACTTCTTCCTTTATCTTATTCCTGCTCAACGCTAGATACGACCACTACGTGGATGGAATGGGCCGCAGTATCCTATCCGGGACGAGTGGGCTCTTCGCACATAACGCGTGTTTTCTCGAAAGAGCCATACACAGTAGTATTGGACCACAAGGTTGCGATAGGGGTCATGTTGCGCATGTGTGCCGGCGTCCGATTCACTTTTTTTTTGCTGATTTCAATGTGTGTGTGAAGGTCTGTGCAAACGTTGACAGCGCAGTGGTCGTGTTTTCCCGTTTGCACCGTGAACATGAACAGGTACCTTCGAGAAGCGTGGTTTGTGGACGTGAGAGCTTGCCGAAGACGACAGCAGGTAAAACATTGTACGACTAGCACTAATGGTTCGGACCACGTCTCAGTAGTATGAGCATGGAAAAACCAAGTTTTTCTTGATCGACTGCTTTGCAAGCACCCTTGCAGAAAACGAGGCTCGACAATGTTCACAGTTTCCTTTTAGGCGCTCTTCCGCCATCTCACCTACACCCATGGCGATCGTGAATCGGGTTAAATACAAAGCGGACATGAAGTATCTAGGAAGCGAGAGTCGCTGTCCGAACAGCCAGCTAGAGGCACGCCATAGCGAAGAAGCGAATGTCAATGGCTTATATTCCATGTTGAAATTGAATTGCTGCTGCACCTGCCGGTCTCGTTTTTTTCCGCTTTCCCTCCAGGTTATTGCCCAACCTCGCATTAACTATTTATTTTTGTCCGAGGTGTACGATTTGCTTCAGTTCTTATTTGTAGCATTATTGTTTTATTGTTGTCCCGAGGTATTATTCCAAAGGTGTGTTCGGTAGGGTACCTAGTAAAATATACCTGGGGTATTTTCTCCGTAAATACCCTACCGAACCATACCGGAGTGTTTGGTACGGCCTCAATATCCTACCGAACCATACCGGAATCTTCACACAGGTGCCGGTGGAGAGGACCCCGGTGTCGCGGGTGTTCCTTGTTCCCGACGAGTTCCACTTGCTGCAGCACAGGGCAACCATCACCGCCGTGAGGCGGCGAATCGAGACGAAGGGACTGCTTGTTCGAGACGCCTTCATCGCCTTCAACTCCTCCAGGACTGGCGCGCTCAGCTGCTCCGAGATGAATGGGGCCTTGGAGTGGCTGGGTATCAGGGTAACGCCTTCGCAGGTATTACCGCGTTTGGCTCACATGCGCAAAGAGGGTAACATGCTTTTGCATGGTAGGCAGTCCACGTGCAATCCTTTTATTGCAACACTTTTGTTCATTTTTTCATGCAGCCTTTTTTTCGGTGTACTGTACGTACGACGTAGTGCCACCTCTCTTCAGCATCATTCAGAATGTGTGGTTTCGTGTCGATCTCCAAAGCCTTTGCTTTTTTCTTCGTGAACTGGTCGGGCCGTTAACGGAATTCTGGAACCCAGGTATAGCGCCCTAAGCGACGATAAATGGATTATTGTCATCAGCCTAGGAAGAACGTGCAGCAGTATTATACAAGTATTACGAGTGTAGCATAAATCGCGTGTGTCGTACATCTCCTTGCGTTACACTTTGGACACACCTCCTACCCCGGCACGGCAGTCTGGCCTGCTTGGTGTTGTCGATGCTGTATTTGTCATTTAATTTTGACACTTTTTCGGCCTCAAGTCCCGACGGGGTTAGCCGTAGTTTGACGAACTGGGGCGGCGTTCATGTTGCAGGTTGTTTGTTCCCGCAAGCGGCCGGCATACGTCGTGTTGCCGAAGCATGTGACAATGTGGTCTTCTTACAAAAACGTGCGGAGTCGTATTGCGTCACTCGGTCTCATGCAAAGCGCCGAAGCTGGATGGACATGTAATATTAATATATCGGTCACGGGTGACGTCAGTGCTCATATGCGACATTTCCGCTCACGCTGTAGAGTCGGTTGAAGCGGTTTCAGGCGCTGTTTGCACCTAATCGCAATAGAGGTTATTTGAGCTTGAGGCGACCGAGGAATGCATTACAGCGGGTACCCCCGAATTAAGAGCACTATATGGTGACAAGCCGTAACAAGCGCTCTGAACGACACATTGCTCTTACCTGTAGTGCGAAATATATGGCGTTTAGTATAGGCGGGGCGTGCCGAGTTGACCGCTCTTAAGTCTCGATTTTTTTCTTGGGCGCTCTGAACTCGGGGTACCCACTTTAATAATGAAACTCGTGCAATATGACCCAATTTATACAGGTGCACGACATCGTGCGCACCGTCGACCTGGACTGCGACGGCTACGTCAGCTGGGAGGAATTCAAGCACGCGTTCTTCGAGCCAAGTGAGTCGCCTGGTTTGCCGATCATCCTGACAGCCGACGCTTGCTCGCCGTTTCGTGGCACCGATTTCCGCACACCTCCATAGACCTGCGTTCCTTTTCTCCCAACTGTAAAAGTGCGAAAAATCTAAACTGAAACGAACCGTTCTGTCCTCTGCAACGAATGCGATGGGTGCGCTTCAGCTCACGGCGACGACGTGTTTGGGGAGCAACTGCTGGGCAGTTCGGATTGGCCTGACTTCGAAGGGGATGCGGCCTTCACGGTACCCCCTAAGCCCATGCCCGAGCTCTACTCTTTGCGCGGCGACCAGGTATGAAAACCCGAAAACAAAACGAGAAAACAACAACTTTTTTTGCTGTATAAGACAGCGCGACCATTGACTATTTGACAGCCGATACGCGGAACGGGATGTGCTTCCCCGTGTTGTGAACCGTTGGTTTTTCTGCGCGGGAAGCGATACCCAGTACCCTCTTCCTCATCACTGCAGTGCTGACGCCATGTACGTGGAGTCATCGCCATTCCGTTGACGCCGTAATTTTTCGCAATGTTTCGTACCAGACGGGCCCAACGATCGAGGAGATAGCGCAGGCGAGGCTGGAGGCGTTCAAGCTCAAAGTGCAGAAGCAGGAGAAGCTGGAGAGGCTGTGGACCACGCACGGGTCGGCGTCGCGCTCGAAGTGCAGTATATGGGCGCCCCTCGTGACCCACGGCAATATCGTACAGCGGAACAAGGTTAGTATGATGCGCACGAGCCATTCAGCACCACCGTAGAGCTTCTCGTAAAGGGAACCATGCGTTAGACCCGCAGTAGACTGAGGTGGTGTGTGTTCGAGGTTGTCTCCGCGATCGCGCAGGCACGTCGTGGGTTTCCGATTTCAACCTATGTATGAATTTTGTGTTTTGACCCTTGGTTGGGTCACATGTTGCGCGCACCTCTTCGTTTGTAGGTTCGGCTGTGCCTAGGGTACTACGCGCGCGGCGGGTTCTCCGGGTGGAGCAGGAAAGATCAAGACGTGGAACCGGCGTCTGTGGAGATCACCGATACCGGCAAGTGGAGGCTGCGGCACGGCAACAAGCTCGACGTCGTCGCCGACTCGCTGTTCCCAAGGCCAATGCGCTTCCGGGAAGTTTGGAAGAAGGTAGGTTCGATACTGAGCA
>JAYJME010000154.1:0-33186 GCA_036873775.1 Costaria costata | reverse complement strand
TGGTTTGGGCAGGACCCATCCCCTCGCCCCCCCGTCCCCCCCCCCCCCCCCCGCCTCCCGGTCACCTCGGTGTCCTGTTGCTATTATTAGTCGTACAACGAATGGATGTTTTTCCTCTGAGGTGCACGATTTGCTTGAGTTTCTGAGCGTATTATTACTGTTTTTTTTTGTATTTTTCTATCTTTCTCGAGGTATTCTTCCACTCCAGAGTTATCATTATTGGAGCCTGTCCTGTGACCACGGACTTGATTTTAACGACGAGTTAATGTGATAACAACAAGAAAAACAAACAACTGAAGCGGTCGCGTACAACCCCACGCTCGCCTGGCCCCCAGCCAGGAACTGCATGGGGAAGGGACGATGCGGTGGATGTGATCGATCGTCAGGAGTTGTAGACGAGCTCTGCCTAGCAGCTTGTACATGCTCGTGCCGCTGCTGCTGCTGTGAGCCTGTGTTTTATCATGCCCAACAAGAGAGCCGACACGATGCTCTCGACTCGCGAAACACGCTCGGTATCTGGGTGACGTCGCTGCTTGCTTGGGGTCGAGAGAGGGGCGAGCGCAGAGGCGGCACGCAGCACGTGCTGGGCGATGGCGGGGGTAACTAGATTTTAACTTCTGATATTTGTACGAGGAGTACGATCGGGGTACTTCGTACATACAGCAGCCCTCGTACAAGACCATAAGTGGTCTCTCGTCTTTTGTGGTCTCCGTATCACGTTAAAAAAATGAAATGCGTCTGTTTGTCATACGAAACTACAGGTGGCTGCTCGAGAAGACTTCAAAAATGAAGTCACAAACAGCAGTGTCAAAAGGGGCCCATTTTTGAACCTAAAAAAATATTGCACACGAAACGGCCTTATCTGTTATGTTATACGTACCAGGTATAGTTCTTGCAGAAATTCCACCCCCTTGTTTTTTTTTCTTTCAATCTGACCTTTTTCGCAGTGTGAGGTCGGTTTCGGTTATGGTCGTGTATAGTAAATATTACCCTCGCTGCAGCTGTCAACACTTCTACAAAACTGGTCCAAGTCTTACTACCATTTTCAAGCAATTTGTCCCCGAATTGTGCACTTCTTAAACAAAACGAAACGTTATATGGTATCATATATATTATACTGGTAATATATGATATAATACTTCGTTTACAGCTTACAGCAGTATTTACTCGAAAAGCCGGGTTTCGTATAATACGTAGGGGCATGACACCTAACATTCGTCATGCGAAGTACGAATGACGACCGTTTCTGCTGTTATCTCAAGCACTCGTGTGGCAAAAAACAACCCACACTAAATCCAAGTAGTCTGTCCCCCCAAAAACGTGTACCTGTATACCTGGTACATCATACGTACCTGGTACATTATACGAGTATTATATCATATGATATGATATCATATGCAGTTATTAATAGTTGTAGAGGGGTTAAGAATAAGTCGAAAAGCGCAAAGCACCGCAAGGACGTCCGGTCAAGGCGTCTTTTATAATAGTCGCTTGTTTGCGAGAGCCACATGCATGAATATGATATGCTGTAGTGAGGTAAAATGACGAGCGGCTACTCGTACCAAAGGGGCTGATATTCGGGACAACGCCAGACAGAAAGGATCCGGGACCATCCGGGACCAGGCAGGCCCGTACTCGTACAGATCTGGCAAAAATTTCTACAACTACAGAGTAGTACAGAGTAGAAGTGATGTTCCGAGCCACGTATTATAAGTATAGGGATCCAGGTAAAAGTCCCCGTACGAGTAGATGTTCGGAGTTGATCGACACTGGCCGTATTCATACTAATGTGACAACGGCGGTGGGGAAAGGGGGCGGGTGGGTGGTACAGCCTGTACGGGGGGTCCTCTAAAGGAGCTGAAAAGCTTAGGTGGGGAGATGGCATAACATGGCATGACGGGAAATGCCACGAGGCAATGAGGAGGAGGAGGCGATGAACGGCCGCGGATGTCACGCGAAAGAGGCCAATAAAGCCAACATAGCCAATAAAAGCTATTATTAATAGTAAAGTATTACTGCAGGGATACAGGACTAGGGATACAGGGGAAGGGATACAGGGGAAGGGTAGGAGGGGGGGGCGCGAAGTGCAGCACGAGAGTACAAAGGGGGTGGCGGACCGTGTGGCAAGCTTCCAGTCGACTCGCATACACATAGCTGAAGGATGGCGGAAAGTGGAAGCAATTTTGTTGATGGCTCACTATTTAATACTACTTGTACTCACCAAACATGATCCATGCTTCGTCTTACTCTCTGCTGCCCTTCTCGTTTGGTTTCCTCGTCTGTTACGTAAAGCCGGCAGCCCTTACTATTTATAGTGTCTCGCTGTACGTATGATACCATACCTGGTATGTTTTGTTTTGTCTGCTGACAGGTGCTGTGGCAAGAGTTTAGATTTTGCTTTTTTTGGTTTTTTTTTGCTTTTTTTGCAGCCGATCAGAGCAAGCGACTCGGAAGAGCGACTTCCCTGATTGTTCGCGGAAGGGTGGCTTCCCTGTTTGTTTGCAGTGTTATATAATAATAAAGCTTTCATGCTTTCTAATGTCGCGATATGTGGCTGTTTATTAATTAAGCTGCACCAAAAAAATACAAACCAACGATATTTTTCGAGAGGTAATGAGCAGTGAATCAGTAATCAGTCACTTGCTCAAGTGGCCAAAACACGGCAGTAAAAATCGTGGTGCCCCCCCGTACCGTGGCACTATCATACTATCATATCATAAAAGCCTTATGCATTTTCTCTCCCCTTCCCAAATACCCTCTGGGAGAGTGCTCTGGGATTGCCATTATTATAGTACGAACGCAATTATCAATGGTGTGCTTTGCGTCCCAGGTGCTTCCTTTTCGTGTGCGACTCTTACGATACTCTGTCTCGGTACGCGCAGCAGAAGCCTATGGCCACGACCTTTCATCGGTATAATAGAATATATAATATATACGTACAGGGTTTGGGTTAGCTTTTTTGTGTCACGGGAAGAAAACAACATGCAAATTTGCTATCAAAAACCACGAGAAAGTAGAAAACCTGCTCTGTTTCCTCGGAGACGATCAAGGCTCGATCGTCGTTGCCTTGTATACAGAACATTAACAATAACATTAGCATTAACATTAACATTAACATTAACATTAACATCGGACACGCTCAACGCTCAACGCTCAACGCTCAACGCTCAATCGTCGTTGCCTTGTACCGGGCATAGTATACGAAAACATTAACATGAACATTACCACTAGCATCGGACAATGTCATGTATGTACCACGCCAAGCCGTTTGAAGAGAAATGCCGCTCCGTCTTCGTACCATACTCATATAGACTAGACCAGCAGTACTATTAATACAATAATACCATACCAGCAGTACCTGGTATTACACCAAAACAGCAATGCCCTCATGTTCACCTGCAGCGCCGTCTGTGGTACAAGCTGATGACGGAATATGACAATACTCATCATGAATACTGCTCTATTAATAGTCTACTCGTGCAAGTGGTCACTCATTACTCATTAGAAGGTACCGTACGCACTGCGCCGGAGTGCTGGCTGCTCGTACGAGCGTGGGTGCGTTCGTAGTGCGTATGTGTGCACGGAAAACAAAATCGGGCTGGTCAGGGCTGGTCTATGATAGGTACCTGGTATTATATTGTTAATTGTTCATTGTTCATGTTGCACGGCTGTAAATGGTTGAGATCCAAAAGCTCGTGCGCTATCTCGTACTGCTACAGCAGCAGTACGTCCTGCTGCATTGCTGCTGCACGTAAAATGATACCAGGTAAAAATTGATATGATAATCATATATGATAGGATACGATACACACCAGGTGCATACCAGGTACCTGGTACCTCCCGTACCAGGTACCTGGAATCGAGGACGGGATGAGGAGCTCTACCAGTCCAGAGAGAAGTTTGGCGAGTATCCGCAAAAGCCTGTTCGTCGACGTTTTCGACTGGAGCTGAAGGGCAGGCGCACCGCCCTGCCTTAAACGCATGGCAGGATGCTACCCCATACTCGTACCAGTACAGGATCAGGATTGAATGAAGAAGATTGGAGCAAAAGTTGTACTACGACCACCGCCCTCGACAAGACGGTGGTACTCGTTCGTACAATATCATGTGATACCAGTACGTACAGCAACTGGAATCTTGGTTCCAAGTTGTATACCGTACTGGTGTATGTGTTGAGATACTCGCACGTAGCATCGGTATCCAACGCTCCACGGCACGGACAAGTAGCCACATTGGATAGATCGCGGAAGTAAGGCAAGCCTCTGGGCATTTGTCAGTTGCTGCTGTACTCGTTGAAGTGACTTGGTACGTAACGAGTATCAAACGAGCATGACCTCCCTCGTTGTCGCTCGGTGTTATATACCAGAGATAGAGGGAGAGAGGTCTTGTACTGCTCCAATGGAGAACGACGTACCAGTATATGTTCTCAACCAAATGAGAGCGGCGAGATGAGCGGCAGGGATAGGGTTCGCTCTACTGGGTCCAAGCAACCTTTCAATTGTCCGATCCATCGAACACACACACACCTGCAAACGTAGGGACGGCCTACGACCAAGTGTCGTTCGAGGTCGGGGTGGGGTTGCCCTGCAAAAAAGGGTGTGTACTGCGTACTGCCTTGAAATTCAATATGCCAGAGGTACCCCCCTACCCTGCTGGTATGTATATTTGTGCTACTATGGCGAACCTTCTTGCATGCAGCACCGCCGATGTCGCCCCGCGAACTTTGCAACTGCTCGCGTTCTTCGTCGGTACCCGCCGCCCGCCTTTTGTTCCCTCCGACGTCGTCCATGACTCGCCAGACCCCAGGCTGTTTCGGGGAGTACCGGGTCGGGGATTTTACTGGGTTGCCAAAAGTCAAAAGTCAAAGTTTTCGAACGGCAATGGCGGCGTTTTTCTACTCCGCCCTCTCAAACCTTCAACCTCGATTCGAGCCTGTAACCGTCTGTTCCCGAGGAAACACAGCGCGAGGGTTGTCAACTTCCCAGCTCTAGGGCTGGAGCTCGATAGAAGCGGATATTTAGCGGGTCGTGTCCGCAGCGAGTACGGAGTGGGTGAAGCTGCCTTTTTTAGCTGAGGAAAACTGGTATGGGCGATGAAGAAGCCACGATGCGTGCCGATCCCCGGGTCGAATATATTTCGGCCCGTGTGCAAGCGACGTTTCCAAAAATGGTGGTGAGAGCGAAGAGAGAGGCCGTTTTTGAAAAAATTGAAGTCTTCTTTTCGCCTGAGACCGTGCTGTCGGGATGCTAAGACGGAACGCTTCGAAGGCAGTGTGCGGTAGGAGGCACCGTGCTGTGAGCAGTGCATCTTATGGCAGCTGCAACACGCCAAAAACACAATAAACGTAAACGGGCACGAACATTTCCTGTGGATATGTCTGCCTTGCTGTACCTGGTACTGCTGTCTGGGTTCTTGTACGTATACTGCTGTATGTACGATACAACACCTGGTACCTGGTACGTATGTGATACGAGTATTTTGCCCCTTCCTTGCTGCTTCGCCCTGTCCGTCAACGCCGTGGCCATGACCATATAATATCACGCCGAAACAACCGCAGGGTCCCAAGTTCACCAAAGCTTTCCAGACAGAAGATAACGAGCAAAAACTTCACGACTTCCTGAACGTGGAGGAAAGGGCGTTTCTCTTCTGCCCAGAGTCGCTGAGGTGCGAGACGGTGATGCCAAAGAAGGTGCCAAAGGGCAAAACGCTGGTGTTCATGAAGGTTCTCAGGGGGGGCGTGACGTCGGACGGGATCGCCCGCGAAGTCATGGTAATGGAAATGGGAGGCAACACTCCGTTCGAACACCTCGAGCTGCTAGCACACGAGGTATTCTTGCCCATTCTGTCGAACTCACAGAACCAAGCTAGGTGGGGGGAGGTCCCGACGCGCGAAATCATGGACAGGTTCTACGGGTTCCTGTCCAGCACGACGATACTCTGCGGCCAGATAAAGGGCGAGACGCGGCTGCCCATGCCGCCAATGGACATCGGAGGAGCATCCAGTGGGAAGAATCGAATATCGCTGCTCGAAGGCGCTATCATAACTTGGACGAAGCAGATCAAGTCTGTCTTGAAGCAGGACCCCGAGAGCCAACTGAAGCAAGGCATGCACCCCACTCCCGATGTCGAGATCGATTTCTGGAAAAACAAGGTAAAACAAAAAGTTAAAGTTGGCAACATGATAAAATAGGACGACATGACGACTGTCGGGTCTCTTCGACCTTGAAAGCAATCCGAGTACGGCGGGTGCTGCTCGTGTTGCTCGTGTTGTACTCGCAAGTCTTTCCTTCTCTTTTTTTTCACGTGAGCCGCTGTCACAGCATTAATAGTTGATCGCACCGCTCTAACTATGAAGGTTTTTCAACCGCAAATCCATCATCAATAAAAACGTCAAAACATGCCGTTGTGAGAAACCATGGATCTGGGGCCTCCACGCCCTGCACCGGGTTGGCTTCTCGTAGAATTCATACAATCTGTGAAGCCGGTGTGCTCAGTCGACGCCGCCATCCTTGCTTGACCCGTAATTCACAGGATGTACTGGACAGGACATACTGTACTTATATATATACTGGTATATATATAGGTTCTGTCTTGACCGCCGCACCTTAATATGATACCCCGTGGTACTTCGTACAATGAAATGATCGTGTTTGCTTACCCTGGTACCTAGTATATATGTATTTGGTTAATACGTCTGGCTGGCTCGTCCCCGTTCCGTCACTTGCTCCATGTGTTTCTTCTAGGCAAGCAATTTGAATTCTATCTTCGAGCAGCTGCAGGGGCCAAGCATTCGAAGAGTTTTACGAGCTCTGGATCAGTCAAAAAGCACGTACTGCACCACGTTCGCTCGGTTGTGCAAAGAGGTAAACGTCATTTCCAGAAAAATGCACCATTCCTGGTAATAATAGTTGTGTTGTTGAGGTGTACAGTATGTATTAAATAGTACAGGTAACAATATTCGCGGTTGGCAGTCCAGCGATTTCTATTTTTGGTTGGGTGAAGGTGAAGATGATGCTCCTTGGGATTATGCCAGTAATCTTGTTCTTCGTTCTGAACATAGATAGCTCGATGATGGCGCCCTCTGTTGTCTTGGTATCTTGAATTTGCTGTACCTGGAAGGACGACGGGGGAAACCGGGGGGCGATTCTCCCGTGCCCCAGAAATTTACACAGCCACAATTTGAATGCACCATATTAGGAATGATCAGACGTGGTTTCAAAGCTTGTATTGTGGCCTCGTATACAGTAGTACCAAGGGTAGATCAAACTCAGCATCAACCCAACCCGAACGAAGAATCATACCGTAGGTGTTGATCCCACGAGGACACGAGCGCTACAATAATAGTAACATCCGGAAATCTTGAAGTGAGTCGAAGATGCGGCTCTTCTAAAGCGTGTGTGTAAGTGTAACAAGAAAAATAAGGAGGAAGACGAAAGACGCACCTGACACTTCTAACGTAGGCTAAGACGCCTCTTTTGGAAGGTTTGTGGATTTAGAAACTAAACGCTGCCAAGCAACCATATCAACGTGAGATACACGAGATGACAGAGCCGGTGACAGTCGGTTTGTTGGTTTTGTGCACAAGCAACCTCGAGAAAAAGAGTGGTTGTCAAAACTTACGATTGTTGATCCCCGCTACTATTAATAACAATAAGTGTTCTTCAGAAAGCCCCCGCCCCAGTGTCCGCACATTTTCAAGCATCATCCCTCGCTCAGACACCATGGAGCACCCTCGCCGCGTTCGTTCTCATAAATAAGAAAAACAGGAACGATGGTCGGCGGCATGTGCTTTTTGTGTTTGTTTTTAGAATGCTACGGACCACAATCGTGTTTGCCCCGTCACTGTTGTTGTTATGATGCAAACTGGCTCCTTTTTTTTGTAGCGCTAAATTAAATGTTCACAAAGTGTTCCTAAAAGCCAGAAGGTATTTTTCAGAGTTTGACGAATCAAGACCTCGTACGCAGCCCCTGTTGGCGTAGCATCTGCATGCATAGTGCTGCCAAGCGCATTTAGTTATGGTAAACCTGATGCTTCGTTCGTTATTTATCAATGTTCAATGATAGACAAGAGCCCGCCAAGAAATGCAGCCTCTCAAGTCTCGCTCCTCAACGCTGCAGGTTTTCACGGCACGTTTGGAGGCGAACGACAACATGAAATACCTCCGCACCCTGGAAGATTGGTTTGACAACCTTAATGACGACGGGGACTTCCCGAAACTACTTGAGGTATGTATGCGGCTGCCGCTAAGAAAGCTGTGTCAAAAATATCCCAGCTATATACCCCCAGAACACTGATTAGCCTCTACAGCTCTGTATGAGGGTAACGTGCGCATCATGTCAACAAGTTTGCCCATGAGTTACGACCAACACAAGTACCCATGTTGTTATCCGACCATGGCTGAATGTTGACCTCCATCGCTATGCCTCCGTTATCCTATATCCCTTGTCCCGGCGTACCTTCCAACCCTGCTCGCCAACGCAGCTCTTCAAGCCCATGCTGCACATCATTCTTTTGATATGGAAAAACAGCAAGCACTACAACACACCAGCCCGCTTGGTGGTGCTTATGCGGGAGATTTGCAACAGTCTCATTATACAGGCGTGTAAGTACAGCAGCGGTGAGCAAATATTTACTCTGATTGAGCAGGAGGATGCGGCCAAGGCCGTGGACCAGCTCAAGACGACGCTGTTGGTCTGTGGCACCTTCAAGAGCACGTACTTTGATTACAAGGCCACAGCAAATGCTGAGTGTCCTGCAAACCCGTGGCGAATACAGGTACGTAGGTGTTGTTATTTGTGTTGCTTGCATCCCATCCCGTGCCACGGACGAGATCCTCCGACGATCCCTAAATACGGCCACTATTTGGTGCCAGGCATCAAAAGTGTTTGGCGCTGGGAGCATCGTTTCGTCGACTGCGCACTCAGTACGCTCGCATCCGTTTAAATCGTTTCATGACGCAAGCCCTGGAACGTCTGATGTGTGACGCGGTTCCTCGGGCGTCCTGGTGTGCGACCCGTCTCGCACTCGCAGAACAACGCACTCTTCATGCGCCTCGACAGCTTTCTCGAGCGCTGCCACGACATCTTAGACCTCACCCAAACAATCGTCCAGTTCAGCAAGCTGGCCAAGATAGAGGTCGGCGGAACAAAGGGGAACACGCTGACAGCATCTGTCAAGCAGGTATGAAGGCCATGTGGGGACGGGGACTGTCTGTTGTAGAGCTTCCAAACGGCTGTATATGTATACCAGGTATGATATGTAAATTTAACGCTTCTCTGCATCCGTCTCTATTTATGTTGTCTGCCCTATTCAACTCAGATACATCTGGATTTTGAGGTGGCCGTAGAAAAATTCAAGGGCGTTCCATACGACATACTGGACGTCGCAGCAAAGCAGGTGGGTACCCCGCGCGAGAGTGCTGCGACGCGTGTATATATTTTTATTCCTAGAGATGCATGGCTTTAGACCAAACGTCCCATCGATGGCACCGGATGTTCCACCGAAATTAAAAGTTTCCACACCGTTTCATCCTACGCCTTTTCCTGGTCCGGATAATTGCCCGCAGTTTGACGACGACTTCTACGAGTTCAGGTGTAGCATCAAGGAGCTAGAGCGCCGCCTCGGCGCGGTGGTCAGTCTAGCATTTGACGATTGTGCAACCGTGTACGGAAGGTTTAAGCTTCTCGATAGCTTCGAGGGGCTACTGGAGCGACCCATTATTCAGGTATGCTCCGCGATGAGTTCGTTCGCCGACGTTTTCTTGTTTTCCTCGCCAAGCTAAGTTGCTTTTGACAGTTGTAACACATCACATCTGACAATGTGCTCTTCGACTGAAGCTTCCGCCGCCTGCGTTCGTGTGCCCTAGGACGAGCTGGAAAAAAAATACGTGGGCCTGGTGCAGAGCTACGGCGCTGATTTGAAGACCGTCCAAGAGCTTTTTTTGCAGAACAGAGATAATCCACCGATATCTTGGAATCTCCCTCCAATCGCTGGAGCCCTTACGTGGTGCCGCGGGTTGGTTGACAGAATTCAGATTCCCATGGCCAAACTGCAACAGCTTGACCGAACTATCCTGGACAGAGAGGAGGCCAAAGAGGTGGCGAAGGTAAGCTTACGATTGGGTGCGGAGTTTCGAGCCCAAACCTCCCCTATCCTTGTGGCCACTACTCTGTGCACGGAATAACCCGAAACGTGTTTGGCGCATGCGGGCGCATGCTACCCGATTATCGACTAGACCAATATGCTTGCGGTGGCTGCTGCTTACTCTTGCCCCCGGCAGCCGTTGCTATGCATGACTAACCGATGTACTGTGCCCGCGGCAGTCGTTGCTATGACTAACAAATGCTCTGTGCGAACAACCGGTGCCATTCTGCGATTTCCACCAGGTGTACGCTACGATAATTGCGAGCCTTCAAGAGTACGAAAATCAAAAGATCGAAGAGTGGGGACGCGACGTCGAAGCCTCCAGCCAGGCCAAGCTCAAGCTGCCTCTTCTTATCCGTGACCTCGACAACAGTCTCCTCAGCGTCAACTTCGACCCGGCACTGGTCAAGCTCCTCCGAGAAGTGAAATACTTCCTGCTGCTGGGACTCACAGTTCCAGACAGTGCGCTGGAGATTTACAAGCAGGTTGAAATTTTCCGAAGGTGGACAGGCAATCTTGACCTAATCGTCAACATGAACAACGATGTTCTACTCCAGCTTCTGCCGGTGGAAAAACCTCTGGTGCGGCCTTACCTTGACAAGTTCGACCGTGTCATCAACGCTGGACTCAGCCAAATGAATTGGAACAGCAACGGCATCAATGACTTCATCGAAGAGTCCATGGAGCAGGTGCGAACGATTTTGAAATAAATCACAGATCAATATTCAAAAGGACAGGATTATCTGCGTACATCGAATGGGGATGAGTACGATGCTTTCCTAGCGCTTGTGTCAGTAATATCGCGCCTCCCGCCTTATTGAGTTAATTACAGTACGAGATCCCCGCTGGTACGCACCGGCCACCAGGTAACTGCCGTCCACGAAGTGATGCACACGATGAAGACGAATCTGGCAAACATCAAGAACGTTCTCCACGCTTGGGACCGCCCCCTGATGGAGCGCAAGCCCAAACCTGTCGACCGAGATGAGTTCGAGCGTGCGCACAAGGCCATCAAGAGCTCTCGTTATGCCGAAATCAAGGAAGGGGGCAAGGTGAGATTGCTGCTGAAAACAAGATTTAAATTGTTGTGTGCCGGCAATCTGCATCACCGCTACTTGTCGCAAGGTCACCTCACTCTTGCGGAGGAACATGATTATTGTAACCATTTTATACTATGGTTTAAAAAAATAGGAGCGCATTCTACTTCGAAGTGCCTGTTTTCGCGGGTCTATCGTGGGCTCTGATTGCTACGGGCCCCCGTAACAGGTGGCTTTGTATTGTGGGAACACACGGTGCTCTGCGCGCCGCTTTACACCGTGTGCAGAGGCGTTCGTCATTGTCGTCGTATGCCTGGTGCTACTGGAATAGTTTCCGATGGGTATAAACGTAAGGCTTTGGGTGGCTCGAACCCTGCTTTAACGCAAATGTACCGCTGGGGCTTTGGCCTTGAAAACGTATGGCCATGCATACTTGCTTGAAAAAATCATTTGCCGGATGCCACGCCACTAAAACAGATGACCGTGGTAGCTCAGAACAGGTGCAAGGTCATACTGCCCCGAGCCAACGGTTTTGGCGGCGGGTACCGCTGAAACATTTCTACCATCGTTGCGCCTTACAGGAGATTCACAACATGTTGAAGGAAAACAACAAGGTCCTCAAGTGCTCCAATGCCTCTCCAGACTGGCGAGGATACGTTGATTTCGTGAACAACGTGGTCGTCGATGGCATGTCCCGCGTAATATGCGCGTCTCTCGAGTACCTGCTCGATCAGGTGCGCCTGATAACTCAGCAGGATATGTTCGCCTCAACGGCTCCTAGCAGCAGGGTACTTCAATACACCCATTATCTCGCCCAATATCGTATGTACTGCTTGGACACAACCATGGGCTTTTTTGGCCCTCCTCACGACCACATGGGTAATGCGCAATGCTTGAGTAAAGAATGCCGACTGAAATCACATGTTGGTGCGCTGCAGTGAGTTTTAGCTTACGGGTGTTAGTAGGACGCTTACCACGATAGGGGTGTACCACTTTTTGGCGAAACTGTTTGAGACTGATGGGGCTCCTCAAGATATCATATCATAGGAACTGCCCAATAACGTTGGAACCTAGAACAAATCCAGCAGTATTGGGCATATTCCTAGGCCTCGGTGTTGTCCATCGAGTTAAGCGCACGAATTTTTATCAAACATCAGCTTTTGGGTGGCATGTATGGAGCTCCTCGTGTGAGAAGCCTCATAAACTGTCCCAAGTAGGTGCTACCCGTATTAATAGCGTAGCATTAGTATCATTAGTATCATTAGTATAATTAGTAGCATGCTTCGTTATTCTAGTTGCTTGCGCGACGTTACTGGAAATTAGTTGGTGGTTATGTCGTGGGGGCTCAATGATTGAAGTGGTTGATAAGATGAATACGCAAACCCGTCCAGGTGGGTCCGGAGGTGATCGCTAAGAAAGGCCTTCGTCCGATGATTGAGGTCAACCTGGACCTCGTGGACAACCAAATCCGGTTTCAGCCCCAGGTCAGCAGTTGACGCCATGCAGTTTCGCTTGACGGACGAGTTCGACCACCACACGCTATGTCCCAAATGTTACTGGAGCTTCTGACACCTGAGCTTGATGGTTGTTCAAGCGTCACTCCCTTCGTTTGCGTTAAATTCCTATTCATACATCGTCTGATCATGCCTCTCGCGCGTTCCGTGGTGCACTGTCGTTGTGGACCGTGGAGTGTAGATTGGATTCGCGTCGAACGGCAAAGGCATCCGAGACGTCGTGCACAACTGGGTCGGGAGTTTCTTCAGTATTGCTACGCTCTTCAAGCGCCTCGACAACGAAGGAACCTATATTCGCGAGATGCAGGTAATTGATTAAGTAAGATGTAGCTACGGCATCTCGCTATTTTCCGGCTGACTACGTTGCAAATATACAACCGGAAACCCACCAACCCACACGTCTAGCTGTGATTGTCTAACAGTACGCCTTAGGTAAGTATTTTGAGGATACTTGTAGCCCGCAATCCGAACCCGCTTGAATCACCGACGGCTTCAAATGGCTGTGGAAAGCGTTTCGCCCAACAATAACCCGCTGCCAATAATCGTCTGCCCAACATCAACCCACCGCAAATGACCGTCTCACTCGACGCACCCGCTGCGAATTATCTCCAGAGCGACACGGAAGTCCAGATGCTGGTGGCCGTCCTTAACGATGCGCTCTCCGAAAACGACGAAGCGTGCATGAGACTGAAGGCGCAGTACGACGCGTTCTCGTACCTGTGGCTGACTGACATGTGAGGTTATGGTCATACGAAGTATGTGCTCAGTGTTGCCTCAGAAAATAAGTGTCACTTTACTATTAATATGACAGACGCTTTGGAAGCACTTCGTTGCCAAACATACAAGTTGGAGTGCACTGAACGGTGGGTACGCCATGCACGATTGGTCGCAGGTAAACCGTTGCGTGATGTGCGTCCATTCTTCAAACCCTAACCTATTTATTAATCGTACCACGTCCTCTGCTATAGGAACGCGTTTTTCCAAGACTTCGCCGAAGATGCAATAATCACGACGGCGCTTGGGCAGCACCTGACCGACCTGAAGAAGTTCGAGGATGCTATTAAGAAATATGAGGGCGTGCAGACGGCGGCTAAAAAGCTTGTCAGGTGATGGGTTACTTTTGGTGCGCGTGACATTACTTTGTGGGAAATTCCACAAACCAACCGTATTTTAAGTCCTCGCACAGTGCCTTGAGAGGCATTTCGACCGCAAGGATTAAATTACGCCGCCAAACTTAGCGCACGTTATGCCCCTCACTCGCTGCTTGGTCTGGGTGCGCCTGCAAATGTTGGGGTTTGTCGCGCAGCCCGCAGGACGTCGGCTGGCTTCGAGTAAAAGTCACTCCCGTGAAGCAAGCGCTGGTGACGTGGTCGTCAAAATGGGTCAACATGTTTACAGAGCATCTCCAAAGCACCCTGGTGAGCCAATGTTACTCAATGCCGGTAGCGGGATCAGTTGCGACAAAGCGTCACCACCGGCACACGACAAATTTTCCAACCATTAACTGGAACAAAACACATGTGGACGCACTCAGGTTAATAAACTGGAGTCGTTGGGGACGTTCATGAAAGATATTTCTGCTGGCCTGGACGCGGAAGTGCCGGAAGGTCCGGAGGGCAAAGCTAACCTGATGAAGGTGTGTCGCCGATCAAACACGGAAGGATACACCCAGCAAATTGTGCGGAAGACCTTGTTACGGCAAATTCAGTCTGGTTATTGTTACTATTGTATGAATTGCGACTTATTGCGACTTATCGCAAGGAGCTTTAGCTTCTTTAGAACTGCACTCCCGTTTTGGGGACAAAGTGCTTGGAATTAAAGTGCGCAGTGCAGTAGTAAAAGGGTTAAGGGCATATGCGTGTTCGCTGCATCACACACGAAAAGGAGAATATGGCAACACCCGTGAGCGTTGCTCAGGCATTTGTCGCCTCAACCCCCGCCCCTCGTTTGACCGTACCTGACCGACCAGGTCATGAAAGACATCAGTGAAGTCCGCAAGGCCATGGATACAACCCAGGAAATGTTTGAGCCTCTGCACCAAATGGTCGTCATGCTGAAGCAGCACGGGGTGGATGTGTCGGGCGTGCAGGTGGCAGAGAAGGACGTCCAGGTGCGCAGAGTACCGTTGGGGGGGGATCGACCGATATATGACATCGGGCGCTATTGTGGTGGTAGCGACACGTCGGGGGGCATGTGTCGGAATAAAATATGCAAACCGTTCGACGAACCTGTGTTGAAGAATGCCGCGCATTACATGCTTCATTTGCGCAGGACTTCCTGGAAGAAGCTCCCATGTCGTGGGATGCATTGGTGAAGAAGACATTCCGGAAGAAGGAAGAGATCCTGCCTATGCAGATGGCCGAGGTGAGAACCTTAAACCCTCATCAATTTCGCCACAAACGTTCCTCTCTATTATTACGGGGTAACATAGTAATCACTGTAACATAGTGATCACGTTATAAAACTTTTTATGGTGTGTAAGAATAGAGGCACATACTTCGTACTGGGCATGTTTTTTGGGGCCCAACGTGGGTTCTGATATCTGCGGCCCCGCGCAATGGTAGCAAAAGACGATGATGAGTAGCGAAAGACGGTGGTACCACGATAGCAGAAACAGCGCCAAAAGCAAGAACAGGCGGAGTGGTGGTGCTACAGTGTAGTAGCGCTTCAACACTTGCCTCAGATGGAGCAAAACTATTACGACTCGTGTCCTTTGTTGGAGAGGTGATCTCACTCCGCTTGCGCGTCACGATGGTGTTGTGTGCTTGTAGGTGGACGCGTTGAAGGAAGAGTTGGAGGGCTTCTTTTTGGACATGCGAAACTTTCGAAACAAGTTCCGCGCTGAGGCCCCCTTTGCCTTCAAAGGGCCCGTTGAAGACGCATACAGGCAGATGGAAGAGCATGCCGCCAGCCTACTAGAAAAGGAGACGCAAGTGCGAAAATACAACGAGTTGGAAGACCTGTTCGAGCTGCAGGTTTCCAAGTACCCGGAAACCCAGGACACACGGATGGAACTGAAACTGCTGAAAGGGTTGTGGGACTCCAAGGCGATGGTGGGAAGCACATACGTCGACTGGAGAACAGACCTATGGAGTGAAATCAACACCGAAGCGCTTGATGACGAGAATAAAGTGTTGCTCAAGCAGCTTCGGAAGCAAGGCAACGATTTCCCGGTCGTGAAAGCCTGGCAAGTATACCGCGACATAGAAGACTCCATCAAGAACATGGGCGTGGTTTTGCCGCTGATCAACGATCTGCACAGTCCTGCCATGCGCGTCCGTCACTGGAAGAGTCTGGCCGCGGTGTGCGAGGTGAAGGCCGTCAACCCAAGCGACCCGAAGTTCACCATGGACGACATGATGCAGCTGAATCTGCACTCTCACGTAGAGGACGTCTCCATGATCGTGGAAACGGCCCAGAAAGAGCTCAAGATCGAGAATAAGTTGGAGGTCATTGAGGCCGCGTGGAAAGACATGGTGCTGCACTACGTGCCCCACAAGGACACCGAAATGTTCGTGGTGAGACCCTCCGAGGAGCTCGTGGAGAGTCTTGAGGCTCACCAGATGGAATTGCAGTCTATGGTGGGAATGGGCAAGTTCGTCGACTTTTTCCGGGACCGCGTAATGCATTGGCAAAAAACGTTGGGCAGTGTAGAGGAGGTACTGAAGCTATGGGCGAACGTGAGCCGCAACTGGGCTTCTCTGGAGAGCATTTTCCTGGCGTCCGCAGATATTCGTTCACAGCTACCCGACGGTGAGTCTTTGCAATATTAATGTCACCTACCAGATACGCCAAGTTTTGGCTTTTTGTTTATCAATTCGGGTCTGCGAAAGCACTAGACCCGTGAGGGACAGAGCGTCGAATTCGCCGCAACGTTTAGTGAAACCATTCGTACTTGGACATCTCGCCTTCCACTTGTCTCTACTCTCGCCACCAACTACAGTAGAAGTAAAGAGTCAGGGATAACCAGGGGTTATCAATTCTCAGTATAGCGAGTGGGGGCGCCTCCACCAGTAGTAAAGAAACTCCTTCCAAAGTTTTGATGTGCTTCAGACCGCGCTCATGACCTCTTGATTCCGTCATATGTTCGACGTATGATTCCCGGTGTTCAAAGAGTCCCACCCTTTTGTTATTGATCTCAAAAGGTTGAAAACGGCAGAGGCCTGCTGTAATTTGCGATAAGTTTGAACGTGCGAGCGTTCAATCTTTGTGTGCGAGTAGGGTATGTGCGGTCCAGAACCTAAAATGCTTGTGGTCCTACCACTGCCATCTAGTGTCGCAACCACGAGGCGAGCCCACTATTATAGCTACGGTATAGATATATTGCCCGTTCAGATAGTATGTGCACCTAAGCATTTCACTATCCACTGCGGTTCGGAGAACGAAAATGGCGTTGTCCTTCTGAAACCGACAAACATATACCATGGTGTTGTGTTGCAGATACGAAACGCTTCGAGGGGATCGACAGTGAGTTCAAGGAGCTGATGAAAGAAGCCATCAACGTCCCTATGGCGGTGGATGCTTGCGGGGTCGATGGACGTGCTGAGGGTCTAAAGTCCATGATGCAACGGCTGGAGATGTGCCAGAAGAGCCTCAACGAATACCTCGACATGAAGAAGAAGGTCGGCCACGTTGAGACGGCCAACTCGTGGCTTGTAATACTATTGATAGACGACTTCCCGTTTGAACGGAGCCCCCCCACGCAGGAAAAAAAAAAACTGGTACGTACACTGATGAGGAAAATATGAGAGGTTCACTTTCTTGAATAGACAAGAGACTTCTCCCCCTTTTCGAGATGTACTGTGTCTACCGTCATAGGCGGTTCTAACTATACCGGCTATATACGCCCGCCACTTTCCACTGGCAGATTTTCCCGAGATTCTACTTCGTGTCCAACGTTGCGTTGCTGGACATGCTTGCGAACGGAACCAACCCCCCGAAGATCATGCCGTACCTTGGAGACTGCTACGACTCGCTTGCGAACCTTACGTTCGTTCCTCTCGAGGACGGAACGACCTCTTCGAAGACTGTCAACGAAATGGTGAGCAATTCTGCCAAAAACTCGTGCGCATGTCGGATTTCGCGAGTAATATCGTCAGAGAGATCAACCATCTGTACCCCAGGAACGCCCCAAATTCGGTCACACATCTCTACCCTCGACTCTGTCGCCGAATAGCCTTCCAGCTCCGAGAAAAACGCCGAGGTCGGAGGTGTGGTGGTTGCGCTGATCTCGCGACCTCAGACATGTTCGCTTCGCAACCGACCCTTAAATAGTGGGGGGAAGTAACGACTCGTTCGCAGCGTCGACGAGGAGGGTCGAATAACGCTATTAATCAGGGGGAAGTGGATACGCGCGTCATGCTCCACTCTTATCAGCGTACGAAATAGAAGCTTGAATATGCCAACGTTTTCATGGGTCTCATTAACTCTTGCTGTATGACTAAAGATGGACCGACCGATCGATCCACTAGCCGGCACCCACATGTAAGTCTAATCGTTGGAGGAAACGTTCTCATGCGATTTTCTGCTTGACATGCGTTACAAAACCGTTAATGCACAGGTGGCGAAAGACCGAGAACACGTCAAGACTTTCGAAGAATTTACCATGGAAGGTGAAGTAGAGGGTTACCTGAACCGTCTGAGTGACATGATGGTGATGACTCTCAAGCTGCGTCTCAACGACGGCATCGACACCGCTGTCAATTGGGAAGTAGAGAAACCACGCCACAAATGGCTTTTCGACTACCCGGCGCAAGTGGTTCTTACGGGCACGCAGATATACTGGACAGAAGAAACGGAGGCGGCATTGGAGGAGTTCGAAGGCGGCCAAGAAGACGCGGTCAAGCGCTATTTCGGAGTGTGTAATACTCGCCTGGCCTGTCTCATCGACCTCGTTCTGGGCGAACTCACACGGGAGGACCGTACAAAGATCATATCGCTGATTACTCTTGACGTGCACGCCAGGGATGTCGTACAGAAGCTTATCAACGACAAGACGGAAGGCCCCGCTGCGTTCTTGTGGCAGCAGCAACTCCGTTTCTACTGGGCGCAGACTAACATGGACGTGGACATCCGCATCTGCGACTTCAGGTGCAAGTACTTCTACGAATGGATTGGCAACACCGGTCGTTTGGTTATCACTCCGCTTACCGACCGTTGCTACATCACCCTTACGATGGGGCTTCGCCTCTTCCTCGGGGGGGCTCCCGCTGGCCCGGCGGGCACAGGCAAGACGGAGACGACCAAAGATTTAGCCAGGGCGCTGGCCCTACCGTGCTACGTTTTCAACTGCTCGGACCAGATGAACTACCAGACTATGGCCGACATATTCCGAGGCTTGGCGCAAACGGGTGCATGGGGCTGCTTCGACGAGTTCAACCGCATCCCGATTGAAGTTTTGTCCGTGGTGGCCACCCAGGTAAAAACGGTTCAAGACGCGATCGTCAAGTACAGCGTGCCAGCCAACAGGGACGCCGAGTTCCAACACCTCCCAGCCGGCACTCCGCCGGTCAAGGTCGGGTTCTTCGATTTCATGGTGGATATCATCAGCCTCATCCCCACGTGCGGGTTCTACATCACCATGAACCCCGGGTACGCGGGGCGAACAGAGCTTCCGGAAAATTTGAAGGCGCTCTTCCGGTCTTGCGCCATGATTCGACCCGACCTCAAGCCGATCTGCGAGAATATGCTCATGTCGGAAGGATTCCAGAAGGCGCGGACGCTGGCGATTAAGTTCGTCACCCTGTACGAGCTGTCTTCCGACCTTCTGTCGAAACAGTTCCACTACGATTGGGGTCTTCGCGCGGTGAAGTCGGTTCTTCGAATGGCGGGTATGTTGAAACGAGGGGAACCAAACCTGGACGAGGCGGCCATTCTGATGAGAGCGCTCCGAGACTTCAACACGCCCAAGATTCCTGCGCATGACACCCCCATTTTCCTGCGGCTCATCGCGGATTTGTTTATGGGCCTGGAGGTGCCCACGAAGATGGACGAAACCCTTAAGCAAAAGGTGGTGACCGTTTCGACGGAGTGGGGGCTGCAAATCGACGACACCTTCGTGCTCAAGACCGTACAGTTCCAGGAGCTGCTTGACGTCCGCCACTCCGTGATGCTCCTCGGGCCGGCAGGCTGCGGAAAAAGCACCATTTGGAAGGTTTGGCTGTTGCACTGCTGATCTGGGTTAATAGTCGTGTTTCAAGCCACCAGCCATATGCGTTTTGCTCGCTATTGATATGCCAGAAGAGCTGCCTCTCAGAGTGTGTAGCAAGTATGGTCTACAATTACAATATACGGCATCTCAAGTTTACCCGAATCCACCTCTGACAAGCGTTCTTTAGTTTGCGTCTATTTCACTACGATCCACGCGCCCATCGCCCCACCGCTTGACCTGTAGACACTTGCGCAGACCCACAACATGGACAAGCCCAAAAAGACGTGCGTGGTCGAGACAGTGAACCCCAAGGCGGTGACAGGTGTGGAACGATCATTTGATAGGGTTGGGAGGCATATGGTGATATGTTCCTTTACGGTGCTATTGATAGACAAACGTGTTCCCATGCAAATATAACGAGGGAACATAGTAATCTAAACCTAATAATAGGGATTCTAAAAATGGGGGATGTATGCTTTTTTGTGTCGAAGGTGGGTTCTGAGTACTGTTGCCACCCGTAATAGCCCCATACAAATAACACTCCAGACGCTGTCCTTGTGCTGGGCCCTTACACGACGAGCAATGCAGAAGGGCCGGTCCAACCGCAAAGTTAAGCACGTGATTTTACGCCCCTCCCTGTCGATTGCGTGCGTGCACTCAGGGGACGAGCTGTACGGCTACATGACCCTCGCAAAGGACTGGAAAGATGGTGTTTTGTCGATCATCATGCGCGGAATGTCCAAGAACTTTTCCGATCAGGTGCGTGTTTTGTTTTGCTCCTCTGAAGACCAAATGTCTCGCCTTCGCTTTCATATTCCACTATCTACGCAATAAAGCATTATGGCATAATTTAGTGGCTGCTGAAGCGATCGTTTCTGCGAGTCAATCTCGATGTCCTTAACCGTACGGATATGTTGGAACATATACTGCTGTGGCGGGTTGCGATACCCTTTACTAGCGTCGCACCTTCACCTGCAGCCACGGTCTCTGCTAGAGTTTACTTGACATCTTCACATAATAAAATTTACTTCCTCCCTCGACCATCATCATACCAAACCGTTGCCCACAAGCTAAGATTACTTCGCGATTAACGTGGTGTACGTGCGGGCTGCGCGCACAAAGTGAACTGCGTGTATTGATGACTGGTACCGAGTTACTGTCCAGGAAAACCCACCTGTTGCTTCCACTCGTGATGCCCGCTTTTGATGCTCCACTCGTGATGTTCGCACAGGGTTTCTATGAGTACCAGACTTACAAGTGGGTGGTTCTGGATGGAGATATTGACGCCGTATGGATCGAGTCGATGAACACCGTTATGGATGACAACAAGGTTCGTTCGCGTAGACATTGGTCATACCACCACGAAATAGTTGCAGTGATGTACGACAGCAGACGGGACAACGCGTGTGCAGATGGTTGCATATCACACTACTCGAAGCACCCTGATCTATCTCGACTATCTGTCATACTGCTGTACCGTCTTCGCGCTACTACTGTAACAGGTCCTGACTTTGGTTTCCAACGAACGTGTGCCGCTCAGCGATGCGATGCGTATGGTCTTCGAAATTAACTCGTTGAAAAACGCGACCCCGGCAACGGTTTCTAGGGCTGGTATCCTCTTCATCAACGAGACGGGTAAGGGGCCAGTCCTTGTTTTCTTGTTTCCTTCAGCCTATACACAGGGCGATACTCTTTCAACTAATTCGGGGGAACACAGTAGTCAGACACAAATACGTACCAATATGCTTGCACTGTAGTAAAGTTATATTACCTGGTGTGCATGGTGTTTGGGTCCATCGTGGCTTGTGATAACGATGGTCGCCTGTAATAAGTGTCGTCACCTCTGTGCGTAGTCGGGTATACATCGCTCTGTGCATGCCTTACCGACGGCCCCGCGTCTCGCTGTCCGTCGACCCGCCTGCTTCTCAGACATCGGGTGGAAGCCGTTTGTTGAGTCATGGGCGGCTACCCGCGAGGACGCCAACGAGCGCCAGGTTTTACCGTCACTTTTCGAGAAATATGTTGAGGTCACCAGAACGATCGTGCGGAAAGGGTTCAAAGAGGTTACTCCTCTGCGCGTTCTCAACAAGGTGCAGTCGCAGTCCCAATCGCTCGAAAAATAAGTTACTACGCACAAGTCCGTGGGTGTTTGCAGAGGGCGGATCCTGAGCTGTAATTCCAACCGTGTTATGCCACAAGCGTACCGTGCAATCGATGGCTACTGAGCCGACGAAACAGTTGCCTGGAACGTGACGCGTCTACAAAGTACTGAACACATCTTCAAACACCGACCAACTCTATCCCTCAAGGTATGCACCATTGTCTACCTGCTGGAAGGTCTGCTGGAGGATGTGCCCCCGGAGAAAAAAACGGCCGACCTTATGGAGCAGTTTTTTGTGTTCGCTCTCACGTGGGCGTTCGGTGGTCCTATGGTAGTGGACAAGTCCGACGACTACCGCAGGTAAATCCGGTTGGCTTCTGCCCGCGAATTGTTCATATTACGCCGACGTTGGCACGAAAAGGGGGACTAAAACTGTCGTGCTTTCACCCCCAACCCCAAACAACTTTTGAGGCATTTTTAGCAGCAGTGTGCAGAAGTTTTTGTTTCCCCACGACGTGTTAAGACGCCTCCCAATGTGCCGAGCAGCACGGCTTACCCCTTTTCCTACTGCAAAAGTTATCTCACACTACTTCCAAGTATTTTTTTCCAAAAATCGTGGGTGCAGTTCAGAAGGCGTCAAGCTGGGCGTATTTGTTTTAACAAATCATTGCGGTGCATCGCGAACGCTGCCTTGAGCAGGAAATTTTCGGAAGAGTTCCTGTCAACGTTTGCTGGTCAGAAGATCCCAAAAGAAGGCACGTGTTTCGACTACTTCTACGACTGGCAGAGCGACGGGTTCAAGGACTGGGGTTCTAAGGTACGCGTGTGAAGTGGACCATGAAGAGCCTCGTCTCGAAGCTACGATTTTGCAGGAGTCTATCCCAACTGCTGTCCAAAAATGACTTAACATCTTCCGTGTCGTAATGGCAACGGCGTTAGCAACAAACCTGTTTAGGATGAAAGCATACCATCAGCCGTCTATGTGAAGTCAAACTAACTGAGGGTTTATTTCCAGATCGCCCCCAACAAAATCACCACCAGATAGCTGTTTATTGTCGAGTCACATATATACCGATATACAATACCAGGTATCGATTTATCCTTCAATGACGCGTTTGCTCACGTCTTAGGTCCCTGAGTATCAGCCCATCCCAATTGGCATGGGGCCCGGTGATACACCTTTCAGCCAGCTGGCTGTAAGCACGAGCGACACTGTTCGGATGTCATATATCATGGACAAGCTTGTACGCAAAGGAAAATTCATGATGCTCGTCGGCACTGCGGGAACCGGCAAAACGTCCATCGTGAAAGAGTTCCTCCGCAGGTATGACCATGCCACGGCGCGTTGTAGTTTATACGTGTAGCGTAATGAGAAAACGAAATAGCTCCAACTCCAATTCTAGAGTATTGCGGTGTCCAGTATGTCTCCCTCCGTGACTGATTGAGACTGTCAATGACAAACGTGTCGAAAGTACTGTCAGGCAACGAAATGCATGCTCTCGTTGCATGTAGGGAGATTGACAACGACGTGCGGTTATATCAACCTACTGTGTAGTATAGCTGTCGCTAGGAACTCTTGCAGCAGGATATTTTGGCAACTGTCGTCAACTTGTGTGCAATGGTTGCTGGACGGCGTACGTCGGACGCCTCAGACAACTCGAAAGGGGTACCTACTTTTAGCGCCGTCAGAAACTAGAAACTCGGATTCGCTCGGAATAAGAAATCGATGTTCGATGTTCATTTACCCCGGCAGTTTGGACAAGGACGCAGACGGACTGCTCAGCGTCAACATCAACATGAACTATTTCACCGACTCGGCGGCCCTTCAACAGGTAAGCGGGAGTCGATGGAAAAACGTCTCAACATTATGTTTTACCTCTACAAGTAGATACCGAACTCTTAGCACTGCTGTACGACTTCCTGCGAAAGCTACTGAAGAGAAGAGCTTACGTACCATGTGAGGAGCGGACCAAGGGTTTTAATCATTCAATTGTGTCGTACCTTGGTATGGTGTTGGTGATATAGCACTACCCACTTGACTATCCACAAAGTCAATGTAGTTCTATAGCACTACCCACTTGACCAACACATGGCTTTCGAACCGACACTTTGAGTCACGGGCGGGGAACTGCGAAAGAAAGCAGCACGACTACATACCCATGCAGGGTGGTTCCTCGTTTCGTCGTCGTGGTTTGCGACACACTATTACAGGGGGGCATACCTAGTAAGCAGAACTCATCATGAACCCCACAAGCCGTACATGCCCCTATTTTTACACACGGTATGATGAAGTCATTATTATCTTCCCCCGTAATAACACGACGAGAGGACGAAAAATTACTCGCCCTCCCACTGAATGCCGCCTCGTTGCCGTTTCGACCGTTCCTAACAGGAGATCGAAATGAACATCGACAAGCGCTCTGGCCGACGATTTGGCCCTCCTACAACGAAGCGCCTGATCGCGTTCCTGGATGACATGAATCTGCCCTATGTCGAGACGTACGGAACGCAGAACTCGATCGCGCTCCTCACGCAGATTGTCGGGTACGGGACTTTCTTCGACCGCGCTGACCTCGGCTTCCGGAAAGAGGTGGGCAGACGAAGAACGAATCTGCGGTTGACTCGGGACACATAATAATTGCAATGGGATATATATTACCTATGTAAAAAGGGTACTTAATTAATTAACCCATTCATCAGGTGTTGTGTGAGGGGGGGGGGTGGGAGGGTTGGGTTGGAATTCATTAATGTCGGAAATCGGGGGACGACAAATAGACACATTGCTCCGGAAAGCGTCCGTAGGGGAAGTGAGGCTAATGCTGCGCATTGATCGTTACCTTATTTTTATTTTCCCGGAAACCAATAATCCTAAAGCATTAGGTTATGAGTTCAAAATGGACACCGCCTGCATTTTACTTTACGGAAGAGATGCAGGGGCATATGACAGAACATGTGCTTGTTCCGCCCCCAATTCTTCATGTTTTGTGAACGTATCCACAGATTGTGGATGTGCAGTTCCTGTCTGCAATGAATCCCACCGCTGGGTCGTTCGAGATTTGCGAGCGCCTGCAGAGGCACTTCGCAACTTTTTCGTGCCAAATGCCGTCTGTGACCGATCTGAAGCTCATCTACTCGTCGATTTTATCTGGGCACATGCTGGGATGGGGGGACGCGATCAACACCATGTGCAGCCGCATCGTAGACGCCAGTATTGGGATACACTCCTTGGTAAGTCGGAGTGTGCCGTGTGTGTGTACTTACTTGAGGAGGCTATAGTAATCAGAACCCACGAGGGACCCAAAAACCGATACTTTGTACGTATAGACACATGTTACGATAGGGGTGCACCTTCTTTTTTCTCTGGTTCCCCATTTGAGGGGCTCTGTGCCTCATTCAAAACCCAACTTTGAGAAATATTGTGTGTATAACCAGATGAGCCATCCCATAGCCTAGATACACAACGACTTATATTGCGAGACACGAATGGGATCCCGAAGATTTTGGGTTAAGGAGCTCCGTCGTTTAGAAAACATTTTTGCCAAAAAGTGCCACTAACACCATACCTCTATCGTAGCACGGGTCTACATGCACTACATTTACACACCATATTAGGTTATAATATATTATAATTACTATGCTCCCCCGTAGTAGGAGGAACCGAG
This sequence comes from Costaria costata, assembly GCA_036873775.1. Classification (NCBI taxonomy): domain Eukaryota; class Phaeophyceae; order Laminariales; family Agaraceae; genus Costaria; species Costaria costata. Next base: position 7,578 of record JAYJME010000154.1, on the reverse strand, counting down.
GTTGCGGGCAAGTGCTGCACTTTTTTTCGCAAGCACAGCAGCGTTTATTTAGCATTGATTGACGTGCAACTATCGAACTGTCCCCCGCCCTTGCGGCCATCGGTCATCGTGTGTTGTACCGCCAGAGCTATGATATTTTTTCTTTTTCGCACCGCATTAATGGTGTCAAGCCAGGATATGGGCACGTTACCGAAGCTCCCCTTGGCAACATGACACGAGTCGGTCTTCTATCAACTGCGTGGTGAAACGCAGGTGTCGAGCAAATTCCTGCCGTCGGCGGTAAAGTTCACCTACAACTGGAACATGCGGGAACTCACCAACATTTTCCAAGGGTTGTGTCAGGTGCGAAAATGGAGCTTGATTACCGGCAGTAGGACACAGAACAGCATGGAGACAACGCGTGTTGAGACGAAACCACAATACTGTCCTGAAAGTAGCTCTTTTTATGACACCAGGTATACCTTTACTGCTGTGGAGTTGGTACCAAGTTCGGATCCGTCACTCACAAAACCGAAGCCGGTCGAAGTTGTTGACATGCTCAAGTAGAAATTGGTTTGACCTTGCGCAGCCACGGTGAACCACAATCTACGTGGTCTTCTGTCGTCGAAAACAAAGGTGCCCCATTCCTCATGCGTCCGCAGGCGGATCAGGATTCCTACTCGGCGACAGTTGACCTTGCCCGACTGTGGGTGCACGAGTGCGAGCGCGTATTCCGCGACCGCATCATAAGCAGTGGAGAAATGGAAGCAATGGATGCCATGATGGCTGAGACGGCCAAGAAATACTTGACCGAGTTCCAGGTGACTTACGTACTGTAGAGCTCTACAGCTCTCGTGCTTGAAACGAAAGATCAGACATATTGCAAGTTACTCTACAGATCTGCCCCTCGAGCTTTTAATCCTGTTTTCTGATCTCATTCGTGCGAATCTTACATTGTTTTCCCTCCGTAGGTGTACGCGACAGGCGTTCGATGTAGGGTATTTACATGCACATGCTCTCACGACAAATAGATACAACCGTTTTTGTTTCAAGGATAACACAAGCTCTAAACGAACCTCTTCGGCTTGATTTTTTCCTCTGAATCCTTCACGCACTATTGATAGGTGGAAATGTTCAAGCAGCCGGTGATATTCACAACCTTCTGTGGGAAGGGTGCCTCCAATGCATACGTCGCCGTCTCGGACACAGCGAAGCTAAAAACAGTTCTGGACGCCAAACTGCAGGAGTTCAACGAGAGCAATGCCATGATGGACCTTGTTCTCTTCGATCAAGCCATGGTAGGATATCCGCGTCGATCAAATTGTGCAGGCGTCGTCGCATATATGGTGCAAGGGTACGGGTACAGGGACACACTTGAAATTGTGCAATGGTTTGTCCTCAATTTCGAATGCAAGCCGGCAATTTGTTTGATAAGATCGTCTCCTAAAAACAAAAGGTTAACTACTGTAGTGTACCATGTTCGTGTGTCTATTCTACAGATAGTATTGTATACTACTTTATCATTCACAAAGAGACATTGGACGGACCCTTCTTGCGGGATGCCTGGTACTTACGTAAATACATACTCATTTGTGATTGTTTTAACGCTGCAGGAGCACATCACTCGAATCTGTCGCATCATTCAGCGACCCAGTGGAAACGCTATGCTCATCGGTGTGGGAGGCTCGGGTAAGCAGTCTCTTTCAAGACTTGCGGCGTTCATCTGTGGCTTTGAGGTCCGGCAACTTTCGGTGACGTCGAAATTCAAGGTATGACATACTTCGTATGACATATATGTGGAATGTTTGCCACGGTGGTCCTTGAAACCATCGACGTGTTATGTAGGGCGATGGTGGCCACTTGGGACATGTTGGAGCCGACTCGATGTTACTTGCGAGATACGTTGGGTAGTTTTCTGTTAACACCTGCGGGACGTCAGAGGGAAAAATGACGAAGTTGAACGACGATTACAGCATCTGCCACACGAAGAAGCCTAACACTACTCGTACTGCTGGTGGAGGGGTCTGAACTGTATTGCGACGAGATGTATGACACGTAGCATGATGCCAGTCGTACTATCATACCAGGTATACTATCATAGACTGCTGCGCGCTCCCAGCGGACGATTTGATCAGACACTATTACAGTAGTACCACATCAGACACTGCCGCTGTCCAACAGTTTGCAAGCGCTTATGCAGCGTTCCCACGGAACAATCGAAGCCGGGTCCACCAGAGGTCAAGGTAGAAGTTTGGGTATACTAAGGACGACAAGCAACAAGCGCGAAAGACAAAAATATACAAACGAGCTACGGCATTGAGAAAAGAGCAAAAGGGACGACGAGTATGAGTGTGATCTCATGCCGCAGCAGAGAGGCCTCATTGATCCCAAACTATATACGAAGTACGAATTAATGCGACGACAGAATGTTACCAGGGTAATTTCAAAACCTAAAGCGTGTCCCCGGGTATGGAAAAAATCCTCCGGACTGTACAGAGAGAGCGAGATGATTCAAGGACAAGCACTCGTCTCGCGATCGACCCGACAACAGCACGGAAAATTAGAATGAGGGTAGGGAAAAACAGATCATCCCGCCCGCCCATCGTTGTGCGCGAGACACGCCGACAACGACGTCAGCTTTGTAGCGTTTATTTTACCAGGGTAACTACTTTCTGCAGCGAGGTGCCGCGTTGATTACCGGCAAATCAACGCGGGGGTGGTAGCCCTGGGTGAGCGTCTCCGACTGATCGCAGCCGAGAGGCCTCATTGATCTCAAATTATATAGTTCGTACGAATTAATGCGACGACGGAGTGTTACCGGAATATTACCACATCAGACACTATTTCTGCACCCGGGTTCCAAAGGGATAGCAGGCCTCTCATTGTAGTTTTACGTGCAAAAGTCACAGTCTGGCACTCACCCAACGACGCACGCCAAGTTGTACTCCGTTTTCGGTCGAAGACATTGTCGACAATCCAAGCACAACTCATAACGCAGCATTTCCCTTTGTCTGGAAGGTGGACGACCTGAAGGAGGCTCTGCAAGAGATGTTCAAGACCGCGGGGGTTAAGGGTGTTCCTTTGCTTTTCCTCATGACGGACGGACAAATCGTGAACGATAGGTTCCTGATTTACATCAACGACATATTGGCGAACGGTTGGATCAGTGACTTGTTCCCTAAGGTAAGCTCACAACCTACCGTCACATTTACCGGGCAGATAAAACCACGTTCTGTATGCCGTATTCAGTGTGGCCGGTTTTGCTTTTTTGTGTAACTAAGCCAACGCGCAGCGATACTAGCCATGGTGTATTTACTTTTTTTTCCTACCGTATACTTTCATGCGCTGTTTGGACTGAACGTCTGCTTAGTCTTGCTCGGTGTGAAAGGTCGTGGCACATGCTAACGCACCACGTGCCTTGTATATATGCCCTGAAATTTTGTATCAGGATGAAAGGGAGGGACTCGTAGGCGCGCTAAGGAACGAAGCGAAGGCGGCAGGAATTCCGGACACGCCGGAAGCCGGGTTAGAGTTCCTTATCTCGCGGATCAAGAGCAATCTTCACATCGTTCTATGTTTCTCACCCGTGGGGGACATCTTCCGCATTCGTAAGAAACTGCCGGGTTTTGCGGGAACCTTAATATCGCCCTATATACGACCCCCTTTGTCTTTCGGGCAAAGGTTCCGGTGGCACCCACTATGTTAAAAAACGAAGAGCGAAGGAGTTGGACGGGTGTCGCTTTTCCGACGATGACAATCTAACACCAGCGAAAACTCAACGCTAACGTCGTTAAATGTGTACCGTCACATAATCGCAAACTCGTTGTCAGGCGAACAATAACTTGACGGCCTCGAAGTACGGAACTTTCGCGTTTCGTTCTAAGAAAGGATGCGTTCTTCACGTCTGCAACTCATCACTGTTCGCGACTCGGTGGTACAAATATCCGATCCACTCGAACAATCGTTCTGTTCATAGGTGCCCGGCGTTTCCCGGGGCTTATCAACTGCACTGCGGTAGACTTCTTTCACCCATGGCCAAGGCAAGCCTTGGTAAGCGTAGCAGCCCGGTTCCTGGAGGATGTAGAGCTTGGAGAAGAGTCGGTCAAGGAGAGCCTAGCCGTCCATATGGCTGAGGAACACCTGTCGGTCACGAAGGTAGGTAGGGCACCGTACGTTCTTTGTACGTTGATCGTTCGGTGTCATGACGGGCGTCGCCAGATATGTAGGTATATGGCAGCGATAAAATTGTTGACTTTGTACTTGGGCATGATGAACGTTATTAGCAAGGAAGAGGTGTCTCAATTTTCCACTTTTACTGCCGAGTTTAGGCCACTCGCGCGATGACTGCCTCTGTATCTCACTCAAAAAGTGACTAAAAAATGTTGTGTTGGCGCAGCGTAACAAACAATTTCATGGCGGTGCAAATTGCAGAACCGACAAGCACAAAAGCGTAACCCTGCAAAGAAACAGGGCAGCCACCCGCGCGAACGGCTCCGAGCTGCTGAAAAACAGGCCCCAAAAAAGACCCCCTACCGTAGGTTTGGCCCTTCACTCAACATGGCTCAGTGTTGTGGCGCTCATGCCCTTTGTGTGCCCTTATGCCCCGCGCGAAAAGGCATCGACCGCGTACTTCGAGACGCAGCGGCGTTACAACTATGTCACCCCCAAGTCCTACTTGGAGCTGATTGGTTTCTACAAGTTCCTACTGGATCAGAAGCGGACAGAGGTTCAGCGCCAAATCGATCGTCTAGACGTCGGGCTCTCCACGCTCCGAAAAACCGCCGCGGACGTAGCGGAGCTGCAAGTGGACCTCACACACACCATGGTTAAGGTAGGCCAAGCTCCGCATCAGTCGCTGGCGCTTCTTTTAGGTTTTTGTTCTGGGATAACTCTTAGCGAGGGAGGATGTCAGGCGCGTACTTCATGATTTCGCCAAGGTACTATTACGGGGACACATATTTCAGTACTTATAACCAAATGTGGTTATTAATAGTTAAAAAATAGGGGATATGTAGGTTTTTGGGTTCATCTTCGGTTCTGATTATTATGGTCCAAAGTAATACGAAGTATGTTTACTGGTCATGCATCGGGTAAAAGCTGTTCCACAGTTTTGCCGCCGAATTTGGGCCGGGTATGTTGAGCGCTGAAACTACACACTGTTGACATGGTTGCAGGTAGAAGAGAAGAAGGCGGCCACGGAGGTACTGCTGGAAGAAATGGGCGTTCAGCGAGCTGGTGCTGGTGAGTAGAAATTGTCGATATGATTCTGCTGTAACTACCGCGAAGCGAAAGCCGTCAAGTCCGGTTTCTGAACGAAAGCGTCAGAGAGTATCATTTGTTGCTAACACAATTTGCAAGCTTCCATTTGGTACGTAGAGATATCCAAGTAGACAGGAAGTCTGGCAACAGTTTAATTGCCCCCCAGGTAGGCAGATATTCGAATTACGTACGTAGATCCTGCGACTGGCCGGACGGCAGCCAGAAGAAATCAGCAGCGGTGGAAAGTTTTGAGGTTTGACACTTTCATCCATTGCATGATGCAATATAGAGGGCCTCGTATGTGCGCTTACATCAGTTTCTTCGTGGTATTCATGGGACCCTTGAAAAATACTACGGGTCGGGTCGGGTCGGGTCAGAAGGTTTTCGAATCTCATGGGTCGGGTTGGGTCGGGTTTTTTCCACATTCTCACGGGTCGAGTCGGGTCAGATGTCGACAACTCAATTCCGATCCGACCCGCGAGGTTTAGCCTGACCCGCGAACAATCCTGAAAACACAACTCTACCTGCCCGTATCACCCACGCGCTTCTCTTTGCAGAGAAACAGCAAGCGGCCGCTAGCATCGAGGCCGACAAGGCTTCCACGGCCAGTGCTGGAGCCGCCGCAATCGAAAAGGATGCCGAAAAGGAGCTGGCCCAGGCCGAGCCGGCAATGTTGGCAGCCGCGGAGGCTGTAAACTGTCTGTCCAAAGCTATGCTCACGGAACTAAAATCCTTGCCCAAGCCACCAGCAGGGGTCGACAAGGCAAGTGCTGGCAAATCAATCTTCACATGAAATCTTCATTTGGTGCTTCCATGGAGTGCTATGAAATTTGCGTGATGGGCGCGAGGACACTCAGTTGATATTCGCTGTCCTGCGCCACGTGCATGATTGCCTCGCCAGGTGACGAAGGCGGTGCTAATTTTGGTGGAGAAAGAGTACAAGAACCACGCGTGGGACCGCGCGAAGAAGATGATGAACAACGTCGATCAGTTTAAAAACAGGCAAGCCCCACCCCTTGTATATCGCGTTGCGTGTCATGTCTATCGTGGGAAAACGATGCCCCCGAGTCGAAACAGCGATGTGGCACGCATGACCCAAAAGCAATTATCCCGGTTCCGGTATTTTCGTATGATATGTATGTGCGACTGATTCGGAACCACGATGTCGCACGCAGGCACTGAAAACAGTTGTCCTGGCTTCGCTATTTCGGTGTGTGCGCGATTGATTCGGAATACGAGTAGCGGAGCTGCGTTTACGACGCGGACTAGCGCATAAGTTAATTGTTTGTTTTGCCATTTGTTTGCATTTCACCTCGTGCTGAGCAGCCTGGTGGCGTTCCGAGGCGAGGACATCACGGAGGACGAAATCAAGAGAATCGAGCCCATCGTTAACGACGAAGGCTTCACCGTGGATAACATGAAGAGCAAGTCTGCCGCCGCCGCAAATTTATGCTCGTGGGTCATTTCCATCTATACCTACAACCGGATTTACGTCAAGGTACCGTTATCGTTGAGGTCTTTGCAATGTTTGCGCACAGTTTATGTCGTCGTACTCACTCTCTGGTACGTGTTACTTAGCGAGGGCGACGGGGTTGGAATTATCTCGTTACACGATTTTCAAATCATAGGAAACCAGTATTACACGCGATCGAAGTGATGGAACTATCCCACGCAGCATGCAAGTACGAATTTCGGCGAAATTATCGATCTCACAGCTGACATTTTTGTATTTTTTTAATCAAATGCCCGCCGAGAATATTTCGACGTGATAATGGTTGAACCTCGAGAGGACACGAGTCACCGCCGCAGGCTTGAAGAACCACCGTTTGCGCTCTATGCCACTACTGTCCCCCGACTCTAGTAGTTTTACAGGTTGTTGTTTGGCGCCGTCCGTCGTTTCATACTGGAAGTTATATGCTCCTGCATTCAGCAACAGCAGTAGTGGTGGCAAATAAAGGTCGTGTTTTTTTAATAAACGTAATTTCTAGCCTTGAGGTGGTTGTTTCACGGCCTTCACACCTTCATGAACCCACTAAAAACTTGACACAGGTCAAGCCTCTGATGGACAGTTTGGAAGGTGCCCGTAAAGCGAAGGCTGATGCCGACGCGTCGCTTAAGATTTCAAACGATCTCGTGGCCGCTGTGGAGGCCAAACTGCAGCAGCTTCAGGACAAGTTCATGGAGGTACGATGGCAGAACGATAGTTTGCCTGTTGCGCACCAACAGTACGCTTGATTACGTTATCCTCCCCCCTCTTAAGACGAATAGAGACGTGCGAAAGTTGAATTGGCAATATAAAGTAAAGAAAATGCCAAGTAAGAGGTTGCCAGCCATAGCTGA
>JAYJME010000153.1:0-33611 GCA_036873775.1 Costaria costata | reverse complement strand
TACCGGGGGGGGAAAGGGACGACACTTGTGACCACGGTTTGTCCAGAATGCCACAGTAATAAGGGTAAAACATTCTACGAGCTGGGCTGGAAAGCGAAAACTGATGATAAATCTTAAAAAAAATGTTTTGTGTGGGCCTGGTGGCACACAAACCATTCGACGCTTGACACTACGCGCGATCGCTGCGCGATAAGTGCTTGGTGCACTTCGAGAAACAATAATGTATCGTTCGGTCGCGCCTCCGTTCGCATGCAAGTATCCGCAGCATTCGAAACCTTTGACACCCACACTTGCTATGAAACGCGTGCAGAAAACAATGAATACGTTTGTGGTGCTGATATACCTGCGTTTCGCCGTTGAAGTAGATGTTGTAGATGTAGCCATTGGGTGCAAAGGTAGCATCTTCCCTACGAGTAACCGTCACATCTAGCCCAAGCGATGACAGCAGTTCCTCCTGTGCCGTTGCGCCAATGAGCATCGCGGTCAGAGAAACCGGAATCAGTAGCGTGCATCGGGCCATTAAGAAAAAATCTGTCGTATAATCATTTGTCTAACAGCATTGTACACTCCTGAAGCGTATGAAAGATGGACCAAATGCGTGATCGAGGGGTGGAGCAAAAAAAGTAGAAATTTGGTAGGTTTGAGAAGACCTTCCAACTAATAATAACATTCCGACGGATAGGTTGCCAGTTAGAACCCCCGGCTCACCATCCCGGAATTTACCGCAAAAGACACACTGCATGTGTTGTCTCACCTCCAGCTCCCAGTCCTCGGCGTCGTATGCAAAGCACGCCGTTGGCGTAGATCCGTTGAAGTCCAAACCGTAGCTCGGACTACCGTTCGCCCATGTGGTTGAACTTCCAGAGTTCGAAACTGTTATCGACTGCATCTCGGTTCCCGTGTCACGAACAGTGAAGTGCTGGTTCACGGAATAGATGTCATGGGATCCAGAGACGGTTCCTTCGAAGCCTCGGTCGAGGGTGAGCTGAGCGACAGCAGAAGTACCGTCTTGGTACGTTAGCGTTGCGGACGCCCCTGTTGGCAGTGGGTTCGTTGCCCCGCAAGCGGATATGAGGACGGTCCAAGTGTCCGCTTCGACTAACCCAGAGGTGTCGACAAACGTCACGTTGAGGTCCTCGAGCGCGCCGTCAAACGACACAATGTGCGGTATGGATGACTCGTCGAAAGAAGAGTCGTTAGCGTACGTTGAGGGGTTGGTGTCACCAACCATCCAGATGGTCACGTTGTAGCTGTAGGTGTGCGACAGGTTGGAGTCCAATCCAGTGTAGCTGCGCAAAAGCGAAGAAGTGGTGCGTAACAATCGATTGGCACCGCGGTAGATCAGTTGCCAGCTATATATTGAGGTGTGCGATAAAGATAGAGGTGATACCTACTGTAGTCTGATCGCGAGACAACAGGAGGGGTGACACACGGCTTGTGACGTAGGAAACCGGCGACGCTAACAACAAACCGCGAGATACTCCTGTTAATGGTTGTTTCGAGTACAGAGTTCGATACCGCTAGGTGAGCCCGATAAACGGCGTGAACACGACACCTTTCAGCCCATGATGCGGCATGTTCAAGGGTACACTCTTATTAATCCTCCACTGCCGGAGAGCACTGGTACCCTGCCACGATCCCCCTGACTATCATACGATTTATGTACTAAGTACATTTGTACCAAAAGTGAACGCCCTTCTCACGTGAACTCCACAATAGCATCGGTGAACGTGGTGTTATCCAGGTCGCTGGAGATCGATATTTTTGCGCTTGATTCGTCCCCAAGGCCGTCGAATACGACCTCGCTGCCCCCGGTGACGTAGTCCCCATCAGTGACCGCTTCCTGAGCAATTAGCAGCCGCAGATCCATGTCCCCTCGCACAGCACTGCCCACAAAATCGATGTCATACTTGTAGCCATAGGCCGAAGTTGCGTTCATGTTTCCCGTGCGATCGACCATAACTGACCCCGTCGACCCGGTTGAGTCGTCAAAACTGGCTTCAAGCACAGAAGCGCTACCATCACTCCACGGGAAGCACGCGGCGGTGTCAGGAATCCTGCGTTGTCACAGCATGGCGGGCGAGATGAGGCGGGCATGAGGGATGGAAAATTAGCCTTCGAAAGGTCGCCAACTGGTCATGTGTGTGCCGCTAATGCTGCTCACATGTAGCATCGAGCTGATGCTGCTCACACGTAGCATCGAAACCTGGTACTCAGAACCAAGAGGTGCAAGGAAAATTAGCTAAAACTAGCCCAAACCGTTTTTGAGTGCTCACCTGTGGTATTCCCCGCCGTACTTGAAGAACATACGCATCGCAGCGTCATCTGGACGCCCTCCCGCGGCGGCCGTAGAGGCTAGCTTAAGTTGAATAGTCTCATGGCTGCCCCCGTCCTCTTCTGTGGTCAGCTTAGCATCGCGGCGCATTCCGCTGATGATGGCCCACTCGTTGTCGACCTCGCTGTCACCTGATACGCACTCCCCTGAACAAAAACGCGAATCCGCAAAAAACACGGCGTGAGAAGGGTCGCAAAAAAATGCACCATGTGCTCAATTCGTGAGAGTGTCAGTTGGTTACGTATCATCGGCATGCGTGCTGGTGGACAATCACTGCGATAATACAATGGCAGGGCGGTGAAAAAGACAGCCGTTCGAATGATGCGATTAGTAGGATACAATATGCAGACGATTGCAGATCATGTACGGGTAAGAGCTAAATAACTTCTTCTTTCTGGTCTTGCCTACAAATAATTTGTTGCATTCAACCAGGCCACCAGGGACTATGAGGCTGACCTGTGGAGTTGTACGATTTACTGACAACAGCGAGCGTGCGTTGGAGATACGTTCAATTCGTTTTATCACCTGTTCCCTCGTCAAATATGACCAGTTCTGGAGTATTGGCAAGGTGGGGGCCCGCGAAAAAGATGTCGTACTGCCACGCTGCCTGACCGTCGGCGACGGTTTCGACGTAGATCTGAGGCACGCCGTCGCCGACGATGGAGAGAGCAGCGTATTCCGTGTCATCTCCGTCGAATGCTTCCGTCAGCGAGAAAGCCTCCGCTCCATTCGCAAGAGCCACCGTGTAAATGCGGTAAGACTGGCGTGTCCGGGGACCAAAATTGTGGGCAGAAACAATTGGGGTCGGCGAATGTGGCTGGAGTTGGTGTTGTTCACGATAGCAACTATTCATAACTCAGGGCAGTTCGGAGTATCCCAAATATTACCCTACAAGGGCCAGGAGCTCAACAATTGCCTAGCCAGACTGTCGCGTACCTTATGCGAGCCAGCTATGCGGATGCGGTCCTCCGGAGACAGCTTTCCTGAGATGGAGGCGCTAGGAGTGACGTAGTACGAACCATCCGTGACGTTGCCCGTGATGCCGTCGAGAGTGTCCGTGTCGACGATGCCACCCACATCGGTGCAGCCGTTGGCCGCACCCATGCCAACCACCTTAAAGAGAAATCGGCAATACAGTAAGTGTATTGCGATATTAATAGCGATATAGTGGGGGTGGCGGCGGTCCGGAAAAGGACAATGGGAGAAGGGACGCCACCTACAAGCTCATCTCCAAAAAGTAGATGCAATTCATGTAGCCATTGTGGCGAGCGACATTGATAAGCATTTTAAGAACAGGTTTACACTTCTCTACTATTAATACGAGACAAACCCTTGGTATATGTCCTTTCTTGTCAAATTCCTGGAGCATCGTGCGTTCAGCCCATGGCTCACCTCGAGCTGCTCCACGTCTCCCACGACGGTGCTAACACCAGCGATGCCTCGGAACTCAAACGTGTACTCGTACCCGTAGCCGCTGGACGAGTTAGCGTCGCCCTCTCGCGTAACTATGATGTGTCCCTCATCGCCTTCTTCCAAGCTCGTTCCAGATCCGTCGAGGTCGTACCCAAGCGCATCCAGGGCTTCTTGCACGGTTGACGCTTCGGCACCAAACTCTAAACAGTCCGTCATCTCTTCTTGACCGTCGTGGGCCCATTGAAGCCGGAATAATCCTTGGCCTTCCAATGGGGTGACCTCGGATGGGGCAGTGAGGACGACCCTTTGAACTTCGGTAACGCTCTTGCCGGTGCCGGACCGAGCGACAACGACAGAGTCCGGGATTACTCGGGTAACGTTGCCAAGTTCCTGCCCCCCAGTGCCAGACGCTGCCCTGTATGCACTCTCGAAGGTAATCGATAACCCGTCCGCCGATATACTCTCGATAGTGTGTTCGCTATCGTCCCCACCGTACGAACCAGTCACGTGAATCACATCACCGCGCTTCAAGCGGCCGTCGACAAACATTCCATCTGACAATTGCACATTCGTCGAGGGGAATATATCCATCCCCGTGGTGTTGAGGCTCAACACGTCGGAAGAAAGTGATATTTCTCCCAGTGCCGGGAGCGCTGACAATGCATTCGCGATGTCAGCCGCCGGAGCGCCCCACTCCAGACAGTCCGTGGCGGCATAGCTGTCGTCTTCTCCCTCAACCGAGGAAGAAACGTTGTAAGCAAGGCGGAAGTAGTCACCTAAGACGTATCCAGCCTCCGTCGCGAGGGTAAGTTTCTGTCTCTCCACGCGTCCTCCTTGCTGCACGGTGGTGACATACGCGGCCGAGTTGTCGGGTTCTTCACCGCCACTTGCGATGATGCATGCTGTCGTGTTGATCGCAACTTCATTCATATCTCCCGCGGTTGTGCCCCCCTCAAAGTATATCGAATGGATGTACGGGTCTCCGTGGATCCCGGATCCTCTTCGGGTGACCACTACCCCACCCGCATCGACAGCAGCGAGTGATTCCACTGCCTCGTCCACATCGTCAGCAGTGGCATCATACGGGAGGCATCCTGTTTCCCCAAATAGACCAGAGTGGACGAGCGACAGCTGCCAGAAGTCGCTCGAGACGGATTCGTCTGCCGCAAGAGTGATCGTCTGAATTTCGGTACCCACACGACGGAGTGTGTATCGTGATCCAGCGACGCGGAGTTGACGACCGCTAGCAGCCTTGGAGGAGAGGTCGTTATCGGTCTCGAGAACAGGCCATCCGGGTATCGCCGTCACCCTGTTTTTTTAAGGGGGTGCCGGAAAGTTTTTTGAGATAACAAGGACTGCTATTGAAACCGTGAGTTACGTTACCAAGACGTGTCCGCCCGTTTACACGTGCTCGACCTACAGTAGTGCTAAGGGCAAAACCAAACGACTACTCGTAGCCTAGGCGATTGTGAGGCAACGTTTTTTTTATCAAGTTTCTAATTACGACGGCGACAAAGAATAGGGCCTCATGTACAGCCTCGCGTGCCCGAATCTCCCGTGTCCCATAAAATATGTAAATAAGTTTATTCGAATACTGAATTGCTGCGTGACTGGGTACATCGTGTTCGAGTTTTCTGTTTCTCACCAACGCACACAGTTGGCGACGGTTACAAATATCCACCAGCGCGAGTTCCTATTGATAGCGAAAGCCAGTAATATATGTATTTATTTCTTTATCAAGTGCTGAAGAACTAACCTGTGCCCCACTCCGCCAGGGTAGTCGAGGTACCCCTCGCCGTTCGTGCCCGCTAGGGTTCCATCCGCTGACACGTCCTCCCCACCGATACGGACAATAACACCGGGTGATAGGAAGTTCCGCAGATCCCTAGACGAAGATATTACCGCCGATGATGCGTCCCTCGCTACAGTGACGTTGGCGCCTGCGATTCGTGCCGGTGTGAACGGATCAAACGACACCGTGACGTCTCCAACATTTGACAAATCCTGTGCAAGGAGGAGAATCGAGGAAGCCGGATAGGGTGGGTAGGATTTAGGACCGCGGTTAGTGGAAGGTGGGGGGGGGGGCGAGTGCCGGCTATAGGGTACGGACATATACATCTTTATAACAATACCACTTCGTTAGATCGCTCCCCGCTCTCACCTCGAGGACAGCCTCCACAGATGTTTCATCGGCGGTGTAAAGCAGCGTCTCCGTTACCTCGCCCGCAAAGGACAGAGCGAAGCCACCGCCCATTTCGTCTGCACCCTCGGACACTGTAGTAGTCATCACCGTAGCCGATGTACCGGAGAGGGAAGACACGGTTGGGACGATGGCGTCGACGTTTCCGGTTCCAGGAGGGAAGGTCTGGCCCTTGTATGTGCCGGGAACGGCAAGGAAGCGAACCTGTAGGGAAATAAGGGGGGGGTAACGGGGATTTCACCCCTTGTTAGGGTTTAGGCAATATTACACGCTTGGTACGGACTAAGTGCGTCGAAATCATCAACCGCCCAGGTGTATATTAAAACTTGACCGGCAGAACAACTGCGTCAAAAATTAGGAGAGGCTTCGATAAAGGATGCAAGCTAGTGCTGAGCTTCGCGCGGCAACATCAAGGCAACGTCCGGCAGAGCTCACGGCTAATATGCGGAACCGCCTGCTCGGCTTACCTTCCATACGTAACCTCCACTGGTCCCGTCTTCCACAGCAGTCCCTCCCCAGCCACCGCTCTCACTGGAAGGGTACTCCTCGAGGTCAACATACACGCCGGAGATGGTACTCATCTCTTCCAGCTTCCGCCTCATGCGCTCGGCGTCTTCGTCGAACCTCACCTCCCTGCACGCAACCCCGAAAAGTCCATGTGGGCGATCAGGAAGGGGGACAGTTTGAGCGTTGCTCAACAAGCTATACCAAAGTTTTGCACGAGTACGCACATTGTTAATGTTTTCAATTATGGTTCAAGAACGTTTGCAGCAGCTATGATAATGCAGCAACAGACGTCCGTGGGGGAGCGTTGACCCTCTGACAATATCATCAAAAATCCTCATACGTTTGCACGAGGGGCTCTTACCTTGCACCCCCTACGTCGTTGTAGTCTAGCTTGAGTGTGCCCGAAAGTCCTGTCGAGCCCTGCTGAGTCTCTGTCACCACAGGCTGAGAGGCGTAGCCTGAGAGCTCTGAGAGGTTCTGAGTAACCGAGAGAGCTGTCACGTCTCCCGCACCCGCTGGAGTCATGTCTGGATTCATCGTGAAGGTAACCTCCCATTCCATGATCCCATACTGGTCTATGACCGAGCGGCTAACATCAACCTGTCAAAACGAAGCTCGTCGGTCATGATACCGTTGTTGCCAAATCAGGCTATCTGTGTTGGTTTCTGTCATGATACCGTTGTTGACAAGTGAGGTTACAGTAGTGGGGCCTATATATATATGAGGCGGTATAGGTCGAGGGAATTTTGGCCACCCAATGTCGAGAGGCCGCCCTATTCGTATAAATAGGCGGTTGTATTCAGAGTTACTGTCGTGCCAAGCGATTTCAACCGCCCTATATCGAGTGGCCGCCTTATTCTGGCCGCCGTATGTAGCCCACACTACTGTATCTGTGTTGGTTGCTGTCATGATACCGTTGTTGAAATTCGACGCTATAGGTGGTTGCCGGTGTCTGCTGTGGAAATGATAAAGTTATGGTGTCTCCCGACCGTGAAAAATTACGGCGCCTCAAAGGAAGCGATCAGCAAGTACGTCATTAAAACAGAATCCAGCCACCGGAGACACTCGAACCCATGCATGTCGGGAAGGCGCTTTCGACGCAGATCGCTCGCACGCCGCGAAAATGGTATACATAGAGGCAGCGGACGAAGCGTTTGTGTTCTGGATGAACCTTGCAGGGTGGATGCCTACCTATGATTTTTTTTTTGTATCCACAAGCCAACAAGACGGACAGACTCACCGATATTCACTGTTACAAATCAACGTGCGGAGTTACGTTGAGTGGGTAGTTTGTACCACTCTGGACGTAAATGCAAGGGCTGGTGTGATATTAATACAAATACCACGCGATCCCTGCTTTTATGTCCAGAAAAACGCAAAGGGTAGGGTCGGACACACTCACCTGTCTTGTCCCGTTGGCACAGTCTTCGATCACGTCTTCGATTTCGGATGCCAGAGCGTTCCACGACGCGCTGGTGTTCGAGCAAATGTCGTCTGGCACAGAAAACTCTGAGAAGTTTCCACGAAGTACAACGCCATCAACGCAGCCCTCCTCCAGGCAGGAGATGGGGTTGATGGTACCATTGGCTACCGTCTGAGCGTCCACCCTGTACGTACGCATGCATTACCCATGCTCAGATGAAACTTAGGTTAACTGTCGAGTTCAAACATCCTGTTATTTCTAAGGGACGTGGAATACTAGGGGGGAGGCTACAGTAGTGGCTGCATTGGACTGTAGGTAAGGCCCTTGAGGTTCACGACCGCACCGGATGCAGAACCTCTTATTTAAGGCAAAGCTACAGTATTATCAGTGCACACGCTAACCAATAACAAACGAAACATGCACGGCGCAATGTATAGCACGCCGACTTCCTAGGGCAACCGAGGCGCTGCTAGACCTAGAACATATAGCATGCACAACACACGTTCATACATACCTTTGCCATCTTGTGAGAGGCGGGCATGACGCAGCGTTCGCGGATGAGTTAAAGTAAAGGCCGTTGGCCTCCCCAGGGTCAGGTACATCGCCGTCGTAGCCTACGTAGTTGATGGTCCACGTGTAACCGTTCGGGGCAGGGTTTGAGGGAAGCCCCCATATTTCATCGTCCGGTGGAACCGACCGCGTCACCTGCCGGACCGACACGGGTTACATGGTCAAGGCAAAAACATTGCGTGTGAGAAAATATATCGAAAATTGGGGGGAACGAGGCACGCTTTGTCACGAAGAGTGTAGTCTAAATGGAAGCATTTCAAGGTGTTTTCGTCAGAGCCATTGATGCTCTCTTTTAGTTAGCGGTTTCTGCATGCCCACCGATGCAGACAGCGTACGGCCTAAACATCGACAGTATATATGGGAACCTCACGCAGGAGCCCCCTTGTTAACAATGGTAATGAAAACACTCGACATCTGCGAATTCCCTTCTGCTCATGGTAATCAGTTATATGTTCCGTTTGTTTGTTACCCCTACGGTGGCCCTTGTACCTCTCTCTCACACTTTCTCTGTTTTGTAATACTTCTGAGGATTGCTCACCACAACATTCTCAGCGTAGATGGGGTACGTGCTCGATAACGCCTCCGCCATGTCAGCAGCACTGGCATTCCACGAAATACAGCCACTGGCATTCCCTCCGAGATACAGCACGAAGCCGGGGTCACCCTCGAATTTATCCGACGCCGTCAGCTCTAGGTCGTACACCCGAAGCGTTTGCACTTCCGGGGCGCCGGGAGGTCTTGTGCTATTGTCCGCTGCATCTAGCACCGTCAGCACTGCGTGTGTTGAGTCTCCGTCCCCATACGCAATATTTCGAGCACTCGTGCCGAGCAGGTCGGCAGCGTTTTCATTGGACTCGTTGAACTTGGGCACGTCACCGGGGGAGTTACAGCGATTGCTACCATCAGACTGCTGGCAGGGGGAATCCGCGTCCCTCAGGAACGTCACGAGCCAGGCATAGCCGCCGTTCTCAGCCGCCGCGTTCACGTCTCCTCGACTCACAGACACGTCGCCGATGCAGTCCGTAGCCTCGAGAATTTCTTCAAGAGAGGTACCATCCCCGTTGGATTCCTCAGCAGTGGCCCACGCGTTGTGAGCGATAGCGCCGGTGGTGCATACGGTGTTGGCCGACATGACCGCATGACCTCGAGCATCCAAAGTCAGGGTGAAGGTCCCCCCTATGGGGTTTGTGCCATACTGGATAGTAACGATCTGGTTGAGAGGAGGAGGGGGCACGCGGCAGAGACCGGTAGTAGAAGGGAAACATATCAGACAGGTGCACCGAACCGTTTGGGGTATGACACATGACAGAGGCTAGAGCCGTTTGGGGTGTGAGACATGAACGCTCGCCAGATACCTTACCTTTTCAAGCTGGAAGCCTTTTTGGATCGCGTGACGACCCTGGCAGATGTACACCAATACTAGCTTCTTGCCAATACACAACGCGGGCGCTTCTAGTTGATCCCAACGCACTTTCTCAGCTGAAACGTAAGTACATGCCAAATGAACAGGCAAAGCACGGGGGACGAGAATACCTTGCAATCTTCTGATCCGTCTCCGCGAGTGGTCCCGAGGCCATCGCTGGAACAGTCCATGTCGGGCAGTAACCCGATGTTTTTACCCCACGCTTTCGAGAATCGACCTTCGCCGGTGCTTGGCCACGTGTCCGCCCAGTCCGCTGCATCGCCGATCCAGCTTCCATCAACGTACGTCTCGGAGGAGGAGTGGTCGGTGGGGTCATGCCAGGTATCGGAGTCAAACACAATCGTCCACGTGTAGCCGCCGACTTGTTGGGCCCTGTCAATTGTTTCCTCTGTGCGGGTCACGTCCACACGTGAAGGGTATACGCTCGAGAGAGAGTTTATAGCCGACTGCACGGAAGCTGCGGAAGCGTCGAATGGGATTTCGCTTGAGGTCTCTCCGTTGTACGATAGCGTGAAGGTACCCGTTAGCTGATTTCCTTGTTGGGTTTCCTCGATTGATATGTCGACGCCGGACCCTGTCAGGTCGTCTGATGTTGAATCGACGTCCGGCTGATCACCACCCACTGTCTTGTTCGAGAAGGTTACTTCCCACGAGTACCCCATTGCTTGCGTCGGCCCGGTACGCGTGACTGATACCGCTGTAGTTCCGAAATTTGCGTCGTAAATCCCTTTGTCAGAGGATACATTCTCGCTTAGCACAAGAAGGTGATCGTAAAGCCCACCCGAAGGGCCTTCGACGACGCTTTCGACGGTGTAGTCGATGCTATCCAAGCGAAGCCAGTCTGACACCTCGATTATCGTATCATTGTCAGGATATGTGACGAACACCTCCGATGATCCAATGGAATCGCTAACGTTTACTTCAACCGACCCTCTAGTGAAAAATGCCTCGGAGAATCTAGCCTTCATTTCGTCCTCTGTGAGGAAGGCACTGAAGTAGGTACTGTTAGTCGTGATGCAATCGTCTCCGCTCGGGCAGAAATACATGCCGTACCCACCATCTATCTCGTTCCCGTCGCGGGCAGTTTCCACGGAAACTGTAGCGTCCCCATTGTTGGAAGCCATCGAAGCATTGCTCCGCATCTCCGGCACATCTCCTTCTCGGGTATCAAACGTTACTGACCAGTTGTACTGGCCTGACCATTTGTACACGCCGTCCGGCCAATAGACGTGGCGCTCGACCGTGACCTGCCCGAACACGCGAGCGTCGTCGGAATCTCGTACCGCCTCTAGCGCCGTGTCCACTTCGTCTGCAGTCGCACGCCAGCTGAGAGGCGCGGTGGTGTAGTTCCAAAGAGGAGTTCCCTCCTTAATGTGGGGGTAGGAGGTCGAGAGAGTGAACTCTCCGGACACGAAAGACCCATCAATCTCGCTGGTGACCTGGCATTGTCTTCCTTCTGGGGGGTCCAGACCGTTCAAGTCCTCGTTAGTGGAGGTGAACGGGCTCGTTCCGCTAGTATTGCAGCCGAGAGTAGGCACGTTACCGTTGGCGCAGTAAAATGTGACGTTGTATTGGTAGCCGATCACTTCAGTCTGGCCGAGGCCGAAGTCCAAGCTGCTTCCCGCCGGGATGGCGGCGCGTACCACCTAATGGGGGCAGCAAGCGGTAGCAAGAAATATCACGGGGTGTATGGTTTAGCGATGCCACGAAGGGGCCCTGCGGCAAATGGTAGTACAGTACGTGTGTCTCATTCCAAGCATTCCTGTACAAACAATGTGGCAAGCTGGAGATTTGCGAAAATTTTGTCTGAACTTTTCTATTAACAAGGCAGTAATCAGTAGGTCTTGGGGCGAGAATAATTATTGGTACTTGGACTGCTCTCTCATCGCAGTCGCTTTGATACGGACCCTCACCTTATATAAATCTCAATCGCGATGCCTAACGCCATATTCAGCAACCGAACATACTCTGTGCTTATCGCCGTTGGTTATCAAGACGATGCTGCACCATGAACACATATCATACCTCGAGGCATCCAGCGGAGCTGTTGACCTGGGCCAGCCCTTGCAACTCGTCTTGAAGATCAGATGCAGACACGTCATGATCGAGGGGGTTATTCGTGAAGTCCGGATCCGCCTGAAGGCAATTGGTACTTACACCAAAGTCCATGCCGGGTCCAGAGTAAAAGCTGCCGTACTCGGCGTAGTAGTAGCCTGTAGCTGCCGAAACGGCCGACTCCACCGTGATCTCGCCGCCGTTGACTGCTGCGATTGTGTAGTACTCCCAGTCTGTAGCAATACCGCCTACAGATCCCGCGATAGTGTTGATGCGAAGTATGTCTCCCACTTCCGCCGCGCCGGAGGTATCGTTGAGGACCAGTACGTCACTGTATTGCGTAACGTTCGCCATGGTGGTGTTCACGCTCGACTCACAGTGGTACGTCAGGTAAAAGGAACCCTCGGGTTCATTGCCATCAGTCAAGGTGGTGAGACTTCGCGGAGAGCACATCCCGTTAAACGGGGGGGCGCGGGGCGGACAGTGGGGGCGGGGAGATACGGGGGGGTATGTGAACATTGAGGGCCGGGAGATACATACGAATTTATGTTTTTTTCTGCATGCAATGTGTCTAGACATGGGCTCGAGAATATGAGGGGAGCTGAGCAAAATGGGCGGCTTACGGGGTGCAGTACAATACGCCGTAGTTGTTTTTTTATTATGCTCCGAGTTCGTTTCGCAATACGACGCGCATTGCCGACTTGCACCAACCACAGGTGTTGCTACAAATACAAAGCGCAAATAACATAGACCGCAGTTTCGAACATGACTCGAAGCTAATTCCTGGCCGTACCTGCATTCTACGTCAGCGAGGACAGTAGTCGCCGTCGGGTAGCAGGAAGCCGTCAGATCCCCTGTTGGGACGTTCCCCCTGACACAGTCACCGTCAAAGGTGATATTGTACCGGACTTCCAAGGTACCTGCGCTGTGGTCGTAGCTGGTGATAACTTCTTCATGCGTGACAGTCACGTTGTCAATATTTGACAGAGCTTCTAAGGCCTCCGTCATCGGTGTCTCCCAAGTAAAGTCGACGACCTGGCATTGTATTGGGTTGAATAAAAAAGGGCCAGGTGTACGGTGATTGTGCGTGGGCATTTATCTAGCATCACTGGTCACCTGGATTTGTGCGTGTACAAGTATGGCGTTGTTAGGTTGCCTGTATGCACCTGTCCATTACGTACTAACTCTGGTACGGCGATCGGCGTCCAACAGCGTTCGCCCAAATGGATGGCATAGCAGCCACAACAATGCTTCCACAAGAAGGGTGTTTAAATCCCCGTACGTTTGTGGACACTCTAACACCGTACGTCCATGTTGCACGTCACCAAAGCTCCAATTACACCCCACAGTTGATGTCGTGACGTCTGTGAACGTCCGGACACAGTATATCTATCTTGTGCGTCACCAAAGCTCAATTTATACCCTTACATCTGATGTCGTGACAGAAGCGTCTGTGCACGCCCAGTTCATGCTCCCGCTGTCGAATGTAAGGGAGACGAAGGCGTTGCTTGTCGCGTCGGCCATCATCTTGACACCGTTGTCTGTCGTGTTTCCGGTGAACGTGATCACCAACTGCTGGACCTCGTTCTCTCGGGTTGCAGACACTGTGAGAAGCTGAATACCAGTCATGAAGGGGGTGGTAGGGCAACCGGTCAAGAACAGTTTGCGGAGACTTGCTTGTCGAGAAATCGACTGTTGTAGGAACGATTACCAACTGTCGAGGGCCTGTTCCTTTCGCCACGAATTTTACCAACAGAAAGAGCCCTGGAGCGGAGCCTTTAGCGTGGTATACCCGTATGCATAGAACGTTGGTCATGGCGGTTCATGGACAATGAATGACTGTACAAATCTTACTGTGTGCACGTTTCGGCGCCGCAATAACATAATTGTGTACCTGGTATATAGATATTCTGCTATTTTTGTAAAAAACACGCATAACTTACACTACAAGGCCCATGGTTTTCTGCGAAATCACCTCAACTCTGCATAGGTACTCTAAAACCTATACAACGCATATGCGAGCTTATTGGGTCAGAGTCTAGGCGCGCTTCTGAGCAACATATGTACCCCCGAACACGCAACAGCAGTACCCGAGTAAGAACTGGCGCCCGATACAGTGTGCGCTCCTCACTTCCCATTGCGCCTAGATCAATCTAGAGTGGAAGTGGTTTCACCTGGTTCTCGTATACCGTTTCTGCCACGTTGGTGTATGCGTACTGCCATTCATCCACATCATCGGCGTCCAGTTCGATTGTCTGTATTTCGTCAAAGTCTGCGGCGTACGTGGTCACGGTCTGCACGTGCGGCCGGACGCGGTCGGCCGAAGTCACGATCATCTGAACTTCGTCGACGCCATCGACCTTACCAGCAAACGATGCGGGTGCAGCAAGGAGGAACGTGCGGAGGACGGGACAAGGTACGACAGTTCAATGAAGAAATTCTCTTCAATAGGCATGGTTGAGAAATAGTCATCTCACAACAGCCCGTGAACGATGCAGAGACTGAACTTCATATTTGAAAACGTTCAATAAAGAAGCTCCTATCCAATAGGCAACGGTTACGAAATAGGCGTCTCAGTACGAAATCCGTTTTCACAACAGCCCGTGGACACAACGCAATGACTTAATTTACTAATGGAAAACGTTCACAGGGCGCATCGACGGCCGAAATTATCATTTACTACAGGTGTGTTTGGTGTGGACACCGTTGTCGAATACAGAGCGTTTTGAGCCCTATGACTGTCCAAACTACTCGCGAGAGCCAAACGCATACCTGGTTTATAAGATTTCGATAGAAACAACTCCGTTAAAGCTGTTTATCAGAATAGTGTAGCCACGTGCACATTCGCGTGATTAATACTGCTAAGCGCACCTGGGTTCGGACCGTCTGCCGCTCATTGGTCACTTCCACGGTTGCAATGATCCACTGCTCTTCCTGGCCAACCGATGACGACACTGCGAAAGCCTGCACCTCTTGCACCAGCGGTACATCTTCCCACCCGCCCGCCTTACCAGACCCATTGATGTGCGAGAACTCGTCGCTTACGTCCCACTCAAGTCGGTACTTGGTAAGAGTTTCCCCGCCGTCCAGCAGAGGAACCCCCATCAACCCTGCAATGCTGGTAACGCCGTTCGTTTCCGCCCCTAGCATACTTGGAGCCGCCGGCACCTGGTCGTCGGTGATGGCAAAGGCGGGGACGGTAGCAACCACCGCCCCGTAGCCCTCGGCATTGAAAGCGGACACTCTCGTATAGTAGGTCACCCCAGGTTCGAGCTCGGTTGATTCCTCGCCCGTCATCAGGTCCCGGCCACCGATCAGGTGCGAGAGTGTAGAGGGCATCGTAATTACCGCACGTCGCGACGGAGAGTCGAATTTTGCGCTCGTGTCCCACTCTACCAGGTACTCCTCAATAACGCTGCCTCCGTCGCCACCGTATACAACGAGGTTAGTTGAAGGTGCTTCCCATGACACAATCAGCCCCACCCCGGACGTAACCGCCAGGACCACGGATTGAGGTTCTCCCGGTGGTCTCAGAGCGGGTTGTGCACTTGTGGGATCGGGAAACCCTGGTTCGCTCCAGGCAAATGAGTTGTAAGCCCTCACGCGCACGTAACGTGGAAGCCACGACGATGCTACAGGCACGACTACGTTGTAGAAATATGGGCCTTCCTCGTCGCCAACGGAGACAGTATGGAAGAATCCCGAGGTTCCGATGTTGGAGAAATCTGAAGCCGTATCCCAGTCGACACGGTACTGCGTGACAGAGTTGCCACCGTTGGATGACGGTGCGGACCACACCACCTTGATCATAGCGTTGCTCATAACAATGAGATGCACGCCCTCCGGGGTTCCTGGAGCCTCTAGTGGCCGAATGCTTGCTGGCAGAGCGGTTGCCGCCGAACCGTAGCCCTCCGAGTTGGTCGCGCGAACACGTACGGCGTACGCCTCACCGAGCGTTAACTCCTCAATTGTGAACTGCAGTACGGAAGCATCAGAGATATCCTCCCTTCCGTAGTTGGAGGGCAGGACCCCGTCTTGGCCTACCGATATGGAAACCGTTGCGCTAGGGCCGGTTAAACCAGTGCCGTCGGCTTCCATGAGGCTGACGTCTCCCATCTCACTGACAAACGTTATGACCCAGTTGTGTCCGTAACCATTGAGGACCTTCGAGACTGTGACGTCACCGACGTCAACCATGCTTTCCAAGGCGCTTTCTACCTCTTCGGCAGAGGCGTCGTGCGCCACGGGCGGCGTGTTCTCTCCGCCAAACCTCAGTCGGAAAGACCCGCTTATAGGCTGCAGCCCGGGTGTTACTTCCGCGATGTTGATAACCGGGTTTGTACCCGCCCAGCCGTCGGCAGCGGACGCTTCCATCAGCGGCGCGTCCCCGTTGTAGGAGCT
Organism: Costaria costata; assembly: GCA_036873775.1. Taxonomy (NCBI): domain Eukaryota; class Phaeophyceae; order Laminariales; family Agaraceae; genus Costaria; species Costaria costata. The sequence goes on along the minus strand of JAYJME010000153.1, from coordinate 17,284 downwards.
AAACGTTACCGTATACTCGTACCCGTATGCCCACTTTTCGACAATGACACCCTCTGCGCCAAAGTCTTCGGCGAAATAGTCAGGCTCCAAATAATCGTCTAGGGACCCGAACAAGAGGGTCTCTCCGTCCGAGGAAAACCCTCTAACACGTCCTCGATACCCAGCGAGGAACACAATGTCGTTCTCGACAAGTCCTGCTTGGGATGGGAGTATCGAAGATGCGTTTCCCGCCGTCGCGTTGTCAGCACCGACAAGCACATCAACCCGCAGACCTGCCACGGCCACGCGGGAATAGTCCTGAGTGACGTCGGAATCTCCAACGCCGGGAAGTCTCTCGAGCTTCTCCTTGACGGAATCAGTCCCGGTGGCGGGAGCATCCCAAGCGATGTTGCCGGTAGCCTGCCCGTCAAATGACAGCGTGTAATAACCCCCTAGATTATTTTCGTCCGCCTTTATGGACACAGTCTGGACTTCGCTCACACCTTTCTTAGCTGATGTCGTGATCATTTGCACCTCGTTCTTGCCGGGGTCCGCGGTTGCGTACCACTCAACCATGTAACCCGATACAGCTGCCCCCCCGTCTGACGATGGCCGAGACCAGGCGGTGTTGATAGTAGATCCGCTGCCGATAGCGACAACAACATCGGTTGGTAGCCCCGGCTGCCCCTGCGGGAGGCCCGTGGTAGCTGCGCTAAATTCCCCAAACCCTCGCGAATTATGCGCTGCAACTTGACCATAATACTGAACGCCCGCGAGAAGGTTGGTGATGGTGTATTCCAATGGGTTTGTGCCGGAAACCAGTTCGAACACGCCGACATCTGCTCCATTCCCGTCGAGATTATCCGTGGACAAAACTGTAAAGAGACCGAGGTTTCCCGCGCCGGGAACGACCTCTCCATTCAACCAGGAAAAGCTGATGAACCAGCTGTAGAGGTTTAGGTCAGCATTCACCGTGAAGCGCTTGACGTCGACGCAGAAAATAGTTTCGATTGCCTCGAGCTTCCCCTTGAAACTCTCTGGTGACTCGTCGTACGCCACTGCGGCCATCTCCTTTCCTTCAAATGCCAACGTAAACGTACCTGACACGATGCTCAGAGAGCTAACGGTTACGGCTTGTACTTCGTTCGTGTAGTCGCCTGGGTATATGTCTGCACTCCCTGCTACCTTTTCTCTGAAAGTCAGCGAAGGGTCGTCCCCGACAAGCAAGGTTCCATCGCCCCGAAGCAAAGCCAGATCCCCTCTCCAAGCCATAAACGTCACCATCCATCGATAGCCGTTGCGGTAGGGAGCGCGGGTGACCCCAATGGGGTTGGCGGCTAGTTCCTGCATACCTGACACTCCTAGAATGGCGGTCTCCAAGCTGTAGGCTGAAGAGTCCCACGGCAAGTCGGCCGTGGAGTGACCTCCCCAAGACACCGAGAACGTCCCGCCGCGTGTGACTGCGGAATCTCCGGAGCGGAAGTTAACCACGACCTCCTGCACTTCATGGGTAACTTGCAGATATTCGGTCCCGTACGCCGCGCTGCTCTCGGAGATAGGCAGCGAGCGATCCCACTCGATTCGGTAGGCGTCGATATTCTGCCCTCCGTCTTTCGACGGCGGTCGCCACTTCACTCCTAGAGACGTTGAAGAGTACCGGCACGACCCAAGGGTTACCGACGTCGGAGGCCCGGGTAACATGCCGGTCGACGGAGTGTTCGCGACCGTAATAGCTGAAGCGGGGCCATACCCTTCACTGCCGAAGGCACGAGCACGGATGGAATATTGGGTGTCCTCCTTAAGAGAAACCAAATTTGGGGTTCGCGAGGCCACCGCTGCTCCCTGTCGCACAGTGTTGACATACGCTGTGACTCCGGACAAGGACGAGTCCACAGTAAGCTGGGGCAAGCCTGAGGACGAATGTACACCCCAAAAGCTGATGGTGTAGATGTAGCCGTAGAACCATTCTGGCGACTCCCCGTCTCCCATCCTCTCGACCTCCACCCTAGAAACCGCCGACAACGTTTCAAGGGCCTCCATTACTTGCGTCACTGAGGCTCCCCAGATGAGGTCGGGTGTAAGCCCATCCTCTGGCCACAACGCCAGCGACCAAGTCGCGTTGTTTGCAGAATTCATGGTGGACCACCACAGTTGGCCCGACCTCAGGGCGATTGTCTGAACTTCCGAAGGTGATCCCAAGGTAGCGGTGAACGGTGCAATCCCTCCCGGACGTTGGACCTCTATCGAGGACCCCAGCCCACGCCAGTCAGCCTGGGGTTCTACCTGGATCGTATCGAGGTTGAGATCGGTGTGCTTGAAGGCAAGAATCCATGTCCGTCCGTTACCAACGATGTACGCCGTTGAACCATCATAATTGGAAGAAAACAGCCCCGACATACGGTAGGAGCTGTTGTGCGTGAAGGAGTCCTCGATCTCCAGCTCGTCGACGTCTCCATCGGTATTTTCGATCCAAATAGTGTCCCCTACGGCGACATCTCCCGAAATGTCACGGGTAAACGCCACAATCATAGACGTTCCAAACACGTTGAGCTCAACATCCCCCGCCACAACCGTCGGCCCGACGAAATCCCGCGACAGCTCCAAACGGTCATCCTCATAGTCCGAGATAACGTACGCTTCTCCGGCCACGACAACTGTGGAGTTAAGGGCAATGTCAAGGGCCTCAACCCCTCCTTCGCTGAGCTCAAGCGTTCGAACCGCCGTCTCGACGTTCGGGTAGGAGTAGAGCACACTTACCTCAGAAAACAACACAGCACGACCGGGTAGGGGAGCACGGGAGATGGCCCCGGTGCCTACTACAGCTGATGATGTGATTTTATCGAACGATAGATCAATGACGGTGTGGTTGAGGACGATGGTGGTAGCGTTGGAAATCGTGCTGTACACGAGGGACGTCACCTGGAAGTACTGATTTTCAACTGCCTCGAAAATTGCTTTGTCCCCCGGCGCGAGAACTTTGGTCAAGTCACCGGTACTCTCCGCCGAAGCGCTATTGTTGAAAAGCGTCACGTTAGCAATGTCTACTCCCCCGCTTCCCCCCTGAGCCATTGGGCTCAGAGTCGTCACCTTTCCGACCCCCATCATTGCCTGCAGGACCAAGTCGACTCGACCATCTGACGCGTCAAACGAGACAAGATCAGACACCTCGCCACCAAGCATGATGCGGAAGTTTCCGGAGGTCCCGTCGGCGCTCGAAGCATATGTTGTGATCACAACCGCCTCGTACACGCCAACGGCTGTGCTTGTCCCGGTGGCGAAACGGTCGCAGAGCGCCAATTGGTCGGCCTCACCATCGGTGATGCCGAAGCTCACCAACCATGCCCTCGAATAGTCATCCACACGCGTTTTCACCACGTCAGTGGGTAAAGCTAAAGCATCAGAGAGAAGGACACTCATCTCAGCAGCCGTGGAGGCAAGAGGGATTGTTTGCTCCTGCCCGTCTGATCGGCGAATCGAGAACGAACCCCCCAAGTGTGACGACGCCTCAGCCAGGATGACGTGGTTGGTGGGGCTTCCCGCGGCACACTGACGCGCTTGCTCCATCATAATCACTTGGGCGGAAGGCTCGGCGTCGCTATCAGAAGAAACGAAAGTTTCACATTCGTACACTCCTCCGGCGGACCTACCGAAATACTCGGCTGGTACTCGGAGCTGAGGCCAGACTCCATTCCTCGAGTAGTAGTCTCCCCAGAACCGGATCAGATAGTCGTAGCCAAGCCCGTCAGTCACGATAATTTCTTCGTCGTCAACAGGGTAGTAGGTGCCGTTGTCAACAAATATGCGACCGAACACAGAGGCACCACCCGCAACGTTGGGTAATGCGCTGAGGGCCGAGGCCAGCGCCTCAGGGGTAGCGTTGTATGCGATGCAATCCGTCATGTGTTCACCGAGAGCCAACCGGTAGGACCCGGCTAAAACGGCAGTAGTTGGCGAATCGGAAGACCCAGCCGATAGCACTAATCGCTGCACACTCGATGACGGGCCTAAGTTGGAAGCGCTGCAGCCTTCCTGAGCATTCAGCTCGACGTACCCGTACACGTCCGGGTACGTTCCGGCCACGAGCTCTGTAACGTATCCCGAAATAGTCCCTTCCCCTGAGACAGACCTCAGATCCACATGCTCCACTACAAGACCGCTTGAGTCGTAAAATTTGAGGGCTAGAAGAGCGTCAGGGCCGTCGACAAGGCTACACACAGCCCCGGGTAATTCTGAAGCATACACCACTTCTTCCCCCACGTCTTCCGCACGCAGATAGCAAACCGAGTTGTATTCCGATGCATTGGCGTGGTGAGAAGACAAAGAAATTCGATCGCCCTCCGCTAGCACCACCCTCAAGTCGGAAGTCACGTTAACTGCAAGAAGTTCTTCGCCAGTGGACGTGGTGTTGGTGATGTTGGACACCGCCGACACACACGCTGTGCACGCGTACCCCGCCTTAGGAAGCGGTCCAGTTGCCCCGGTAAATGTCACGGCCCACGACGAACCGTACGCGGTAGAACCGTTCGATGATGATGCCAGCAGTTCCTTAGAAGATAATACGTCCACGCCCGCAACCGTTACAAGGCTTTCAAGTGCATTTTTTACCTCAGCAGCCGATGCGTCGTGCCGAAGAGCGTACGTTGGTTGGCCCCCAAAGCGAAGACGGAAGCGTCCGTCGGTGTCGTCTTCGACGTCAGAACTAACAGTGACAAGCTTTGCTTCGATCCGCCCGAAATCGTCCGCGGTTGTCCACTCGACCTGGCGCGTGGAGGGATGTGGAGAAAAGACGTTATGAGCAAAATTCAGAAGCAGACCTGGAGAGCTAACGTGTTGCTTTCTGGTTTGGCATCTCGATTGCTGGACGTATAAGCGGTAGATAGGTCGATTGCGTAATTTGGGGAAATTCCACCAGGTTACGAGCAGTATACATGTGGGTATACATTGAATTTGTGTCGGATGAAGGCATGGATTTTGACACGTTATAGCCGTGGGGCGAGGGCTAGAAACACATGTATGATAACCAACTCGTTAAATGGGATATTTGTTTTATATCGAGATACTTCGGTTGCCTGGGATCCAAAGCAAGCACAGCGACGGGTGCGATCCATGTTATTCTTCTTGAAGGCACCAAAACCTCGCGTATCAATCAATTGTCGCAGTTAAACAGCTTCAATGTAGTCCCCATTTCGGCCTCTTTCAGATTTGTCATGCGATATAGCATCGTGTATGTTCGCTACAGCATTGTATATACTTGGGTGGATATTGTTTAACACCATCTTGTATACGAGAAGCTTTCAAGAACATCTACAATCGGAAGCCATTCGTTGCTTGGTGGAACATCATAAAAACTTGGACGGATACAGCAATAGTTCCTAAAACGACATGTAGATTAGGATTATTGCGGCATTTTAGTCGTCGAATGTTTGCATGCTGAGCACATATCAAGCCTATTTCTTGCCTTGTATCCCAGAGCGTTGGTCCCAGGCGATTCAATGGGTGTTTCCAGAACAACCTCCAGCTGTGACGCCGATACAGCTGTAACGCCAGCGACAAGAGGTGCCGGTGGCGCCTTGCGAGTGACTATGCCGAAGGGAGCGATGCCCAGCCCGACGTTGTTGCTTCCCCGATATCCGCCATCTTCAGCGCCTGCAATCGTGGTTGGCCCGTATCCGGCCTCGTTTCGCGCGGAGACACGCGTAATGTACGTTGTCCCAGGCTCTAGGCCGGTGATATCGAGGCTCAAAGAAGGAGAGACACCACGTCGCACCTCAGTGACTGAGAGTTCGGCGTTGGGTCCAACGATTGGTAGCGCGACGGATGAGTTGCCGTCGAGAAACATCGGCTCCAGATTCCCGATCTGGGTCTCGAAGGTGACTGTCCACGTAAAACCGTGAGAGAACCCTGCTGGAGAGGTGCCGCGAACGACGGTGACATCCCCTACGGTTGGGAGTTGTTCCAGAAGAACCTTTGGCAGTGGACAAGGGATAAATGGTTGAAGAAGGCAAACAATTATGTGACGACCACGAGACACCCGACAATAAATTGTGATAGGGGAAGGCAGCGTGGGCAGGTAAATGCTACATTTACAACTCGTTCCGAAAACACGTTTTCATTGAGTATCTAGTGTTAGAAGAGACGGTTAGCAACCGGTTTTCCCGGTGTCGCATAATTTGGGCAACACGGTTTGAGTCACAAGAGGGGCACTATGAAAACAGATTATGCATTTGAAGAAGGGGCCCAACTAATCTAATGATCTGCCTGCCTATGGCTAGACATCGATGTTCATTGGCCTGCCTTTTGCTAGACGTCTACGTTCGTTACGCGTAGGGAGCCGGACGATCGCGGGGGCAGTCACTTGGCCTTAGCCAAAACGTGTTTCTACCCCGATTTACCTCCATATCCTCCGCTGAAATATCCCAGGCAGCGGTAAAGCCTCCTGAACCATCGAAGTCCACCACGAACGTCCCATCGAGGGCATCGCTGGTCGCTCCAAGCTGGATCATCTGTACCTCAGATGTTCCGGATTCGGTCAAGGCGTCTTTGGCAAGCGAGTTGAAGCTACCCTCGACGCCGGCCTCTTCTTCGTCGCTGAAAATTGCACCATTCAAGAGCGCCAAAGACGAGCTTGGAATTTCCACAACACAGCCTGTACTCCAGTAAGAGGCGCTTCCGGTTGGCGGAACTAAGGAATCTCGGGCCGGAGCGTCCAAGCCCAGAACAGCCTTGGCATACGGCTCTTCCATTCCGTCGGCCGTAAAAATCCAAAGACCTTCGCCTTCATCCGCCGACGAATCATACTCGATGTACGATGGGCGGTCAACAAGCTTATAGCGCGAACGGCCGTCAACCATTTCGCCTGTAGCTGCATACACGCCATTGCCTGCATCATCACAATCGGTTACATTTAACACCTTGCCCATGGACGCGGCAGCCTGAAGAGTGTACGGCCCGGAAAGAGGACCATCGAAGGACGTGAGCGTTACAGACCACTTGAAGCCGAAGTCCTCGTCCGGTCCTTGCCGGGAAACGTCTGCGGACCCGACGCTTGGTAGGGACTCTATTGCGTCCCGAACCTCCTCCGCGGAAGCGTCAAATGGAACCAGAGCGTACGGACTGGCGTAAGCGCTTGCCCTTACCGCAGATGGACCTTCGTAACCGTCTTCGAGCGTTACATTCGTGGCACTAACGGCAGCTACTAGACTATGGAAATACTCCCCAGAGGCCGGGTCACGGACGACGATGCTGTCTCCAGCCACCAAGTGAGGAGTCAAGTCCCAGTCGCTGAGCACTAGAGTGGTGCCGATCTCGACGTGGACGCTGCCCAGCATATTGGCGGCGCCGTACGTGGACACATGTTTGGCGCCGTAAGGATGGGGGGATTCCACCTGGAAGCTGCACGGGTATTCACCGAGACTGTTGTCCCATGTGACGGTATCCTCGCAAGAGAACTCGCCTGCAACTTCCAGTTCGACTCCTCCCACACTTACCAGGTCCCCCTCGTTGACATAGTGGCTAAGGTCGGACGAGCAGAATATGGTCCTCGACCCGGCCTCCACCGTGGCGTATACCGACGTTTCGTTTCCCTCGCCCAAACGAAGGTCAAGTTCACCTCGATACCCAAACGACAATATGAAGTGTCCAGAAATCGTCGTCGTGTTGTCGCCAGAGCTAGTCGACAGGGTGACCACCGGACTGACGGCACCTGCAACCCCGTCCGTGACTGTGTATATGTCGACATACGCTCCCGCATCAAAGGTTGTGCAGATTGCAAATTCCATGAGGTCCTGGTCTCCATTAGACAGATGCGGCCCCGTAAACGAGACAAGAAGCGGCTCCGACGCATAGTCCGACGTCGTCCCGTTGGAAGTAGAGTTTATTTCTGGTAGCAGGGCCTCTACTCTGACGCCGTCGACCGTCGGTAGAGTATCAAGAGCAAGCTCCACCTCCTGCGCCGAAGCGTTCCACTCTAGACACCAAGTGGTAGCGTTCCCGACCGATAAGGTGTACGACCCTCGAGTGGGGTAAGCCACGCCCACGCCGTTTGCGTCTGGCGAAAAGACCACAGACACAACCTGAGCTTCGTGAACTCTCTTGGACATTTCCACCCGAAATCCTTCCAGTGGTAGCCCTTCTACACCATCCACATCGGTACCAACAGGAAGACCGAACGCCACGTGGACGTCGCTCGACTGCTTGCCTTGGGCGATAGTGACGTTGCGGGTAATTTTTGGCACTGCACTAGGTGAAAAGGTGCTTGGTGTGCCCGGGTAGCCCATGAACGACGATGGAGATCGTGCGACGGCGTTGACCGCGGCAACGCGAGCCCGGTACGACATTCCAGGGGTGAGTCCTGTCACCTCATACCCGAACTCTCGTAGCGCAGTTTCCCCGGCCCCTGCGGCTTCCGAAGCAGAGGTAGATTCTGATTTCAGCGGGAGCAAACGGTCTGCCTGACATGCGGTTGCTTCCGCATCCGTACCGTCCTTCAGGGTTACCACATCGTACTCAACACTGTCAGATCCCGTACCGCACGACACCACCTCCATTTCTGGAAAGTTGGCCAATCCACTGTCCGTTGCGTTGTGGACGAACGTGACGGAGTAAGTGTAACCGTAGGCCCACGCTGCAGTGCCATCTCCGCCACGGGTCACAACGATGTTGCCGAGGGCACCACCCGCCGAGCGCAGCCCGTCTTGCAGGCGGAACACTGTGGAGTTCCAGTCCAGACAAGTCAAGTATTGCTCCTCGCCTATAGTTAGGTTAAACGTCTCTCCGGAGTGGGAAGCGGTGTCGGCGGACATTGTCAATGTTTGCACCTCAGGACCATCGCCACAGACCGAGTCAAACCCACTAGAAGTATCGATATCAACAATATATTCCGTGACCGCATCACCACCATCCGAGGCAGGAGCGTCCCAGTATACCCATGCTGACCGCGCAGTCGCGACTTCTACGATGACATTTTCAGGTAGACTTGGAGCACCTACATGCGCCGAAACCATCTCGCTTGAATCGTGCGTGGCGGTTGTGTACTCCCCGTACCCAATACGGTTGTACGCGGAGATTCGCACGGTCCAAGGCGTTGCCGACGCGATGTCGCTGATGGTGTAAACAAACGCCTTACGCCCGACAACAAATTGAGCCCCGCCTCTGTTCACTTCCTCGAACTTGGCATCCAGGCTCGAGGTCATAGTGGGTAAATCTCCAGCGTCGTTTTCGAAGGTTACATAGACATATGAAGCCGCTCCTGTGGAACCACAAGCACCAGTCACGGTTACATCGCCGATGTTGTAGAGTGTCTCCAACGCGGCCTCAATTTCGGTGGAATTTGCGAGACTCGACAAAGGTTCCGTGGTTTCTCCCATAAATGTGATGTTGAAGTCCGCGATCGGTTGGCACAGAACCCGCTGAGTTTCCTGCTTCGTCTCGAGTCCCACGCTGGTGCGGTCGGGGTCGCTCCAACACCCCGAGCGGGTGGAATCACCACACACCAGCAGGTTTTGTCCATCGACATGAAGCTCGTGAGACCCGACTGTCTGCAAGGACGATGTGGTCGACACCTGCCCGTCCCCGGCCCCTCCGTTTTCTGCTCGTGCTGTGACAGTGATCAGCCAAGTGTACCCACCGTTTGCAGGTCCCATGATTCGCACCACCGCTACATTTCCAATCGTGCAGAGCGACTCAAGGGAACTCTTAACCACTGCCGCGGAGGCGTCAAAGGGGATAGAGCCCGTAGTCTGCCCATTGTATTCCAGGAAGAACGACCCAGAAATGTACAAGCCGTCGTCGACGGACACTCGAACTGCCTGGACGTCAGCGATAGACTCCTGCCCCGACGCGTCTACTACCGCAGAACCTTTAGGGCTTCCGTCCAAGCCTGAGTCAAACGTATCCTGAGTGTCCCACTCTAGAACGTACTCCGTTATTGTGTCCCCACCGTCCGAAAAAGGTGCCTCCCACTGCACAATCAACTCGGTATCTGACAAGGGTTGTACGGTTGTGTAGGTTGGGGCTGTCGGGGTCTGGGGGGCGGGCTGCAGTGAAGTTGGCGAGGAGGTGCGGGCGTTGCCCGCCCCAACCATGTTGATAGCCGCCGCTCGAACGTAGTAGGGAACGCCGGACATGGGGGTCGCGAGATCATCGCGGAGGATTGGCACTATCACTGCCGTGGGGTCGACATAGTGTGCGGTGTTGTCAAGTAGAAGTGCGTTGGAGCGCATTGCCCGAAGTAACCGATGGTCATCCCCGCTGCCGAACGTCACGAGCCACTCGTAACCATTCATTCGCACGCTACGCGAGACGTCCACCGTGCAAGCGCCGCTCAAGCCTTCGATCGCGGCCTTCATGTCGGCCGCAGTGGCATCGTAGGTCAGGTCGGGGGTATTTTGAACCTTATACAAGGGGATGAATGACTCAACCAGGGTTTCCGCCTCCTGCCCTCCTGTCGCGTTGTACATGGCCGTGCATCCGTTGTCGCCGACGTCAATTACCTGGAGCTGGGGCACGTCGCCGGCTACGGCCGTTCCGACAAAGTATATCGTGTACCAATTCATTTCGAAGTCATCAACGGACGTGTTGGTGGTTCGCTCCACGACAACATTATCCACGGCCCCAAATGCCTCCATTTCAGCCTCAACCTGCAAGTGACGGAAGGGGCAGCAAAGACACGTACGGATGTCAAAAACACCCAAATGTGCACAGCCTTCTCGATGTAATGCCAGGCAATAGCCACGGTGGAACGTGGTGCAGGAATCGAACAACACTTCAAGTTTTATCTGAAGTTGCGGACAGTCTTATGCAAGCACCCATCTGACACTGTTACTAGCACACGTAGAGAAAATCAAACGAGCAATAAGAAAGGCAAGAGCTGAGACGTACAGGAGAATATTAAATTTACTTCCCACACGTATTGTCTTGAAGGGCGTCCTTACCTGCGAAGCAGACGAATGGAAGGAAAGGCAGCCAGCGCCGCCCCCCGTCTCGGACGAGGCCGACGTCTCTTCGCCGAACTTCAGTCTAAAGCCGAAGGCGTCTGTTTCGTTAGACGCCGCTGCAGAAGTGTTGAGCCAAAGGCTAAAGGCCTGAATCTCGTACGTGGCAGATACAATATCTCCCTCCATGACAGATACAATCACCTCTGGGTCGTCGCCAGAGCACAGGGGGAGAGACGTAGAGTTGAAGTCAAGGCTGGAAGTACCGTCCGCCATGCAGACGGTGAACACCCGACCCACTTCTGGGTGACCAATGCGCAGATAATCTCCACGTGCCAAAGTCGCCGTGAGGTCATTGATACTGAGGTTCGTGTCTGGTCCATCGTAAGTCCTCAAAGCGGTGTCGCCGATGGCCAGTCGGAAGGCAGATCCTATCGCCGTGTCGAGGACATACGCGGGCGCTCGGGTAAGGGTATCGTCGTACTTTGTCGCCGCGCCCACGAAGTATTCCGGGACATAGGGGTCGCTTACGGAGCACAGGGTGATAACGTCAGTCCCGTAGAGTGTTGTGTCGTCTAGACACACCCTGAACTCTTGCCCCCCCACGCTCACAAATCCACCCCGTGGAACCGCCTTGTTCAAGGAGGCGCTACCAAACCCAGCAGTGATGTTGGGTGTCGTTCGGTTGAGGGTGTTTGTTCCCTCAGCGATATAAACGAAGGTGGGGAGTCCATCACTATCGTCACCTCCAAGGCGTGCGCTGAACGCTCCTCTGAAATCGAAGAGCGACAGTGAAAATGCTGAGTCGGAAGTCCATCCTCGTTGCCAGACGTCAACGCGCACCGCTTGGAGGTGGTAGTCAGGCGCCAGAGTCTTATTATTCTGCGCGCCGGAAAACTTGGAATTAGTACCCCATTCAACGTGGTAGCTTTCAACCTCGGCACCGTTAGCGTCAGAGTCTTGCTCAATCTCAACCATCAAGGTAGTTTCGTCAACGCGGGAAATCGTCACGCCGCCAGGCACCCCTGGTACACCCATGGGAACAACCGGGTTGCTTTGAGCTTCGCCGCATTCCCCATATCCCACACCGTCACCGTTCGCGGAAACCCGCACGTAATATTCGGTGCTGGTTTTGAGATTCGAGACCATTTGACTCCACGAGGCAGTCAGCGAAGTCGTGGTATTCCCATCGGACATGTTGCCAGAAGACGAGGATTGGTCGATCGAAGTTTCATTGGTGCCCGCTTCGTCTTGTGATAGGACACCCATCGCGTCTACTTCAAAATATGAGTAATCCAACGGTTCCACTCCCACGAGGTACTCGTCCACCTACGGGACGAGAGAAGACACGGTTGCAGGGTGTTTGTATTGTGTTTTGTTAGGCTAAAGGTTTAAAGTTCAGGCATCGACAAGTTCGCGGTTGGAAAGGGTGTTGGCATTTTCTGAGCAAGAGTTAAGCCTAACCAACGCCAAGTGGATACCTTGATATCCCGTGCTCTCTTCCATGAACATTGCGTGTTTTTCGCGGCAAATATCATCGCGCAGGCACCTGGACGGAATTTGTGGTCGGAGAATCACATAAATTTGCCTCACCTCGAGTCTTAAGAAAGAGCTTGAGCTCGAATTGCCGAGCAATCGCCCATTAGCGTGGAACTCTGGTTGATCACCCGCGTTTGTCGTGCCTCCAACCGTGGTTGGTGTGTCGAACGTAACGCTCCACACGTACCCGTTCGACTCCGCGATGTTGGCTGTGCGGGACACAGTTACCTGACGTTTGGCGACGATTTGTTGACGACAACGGCCAGGGTTTGCGTGAACAACACATACGAAGTACGAACATTCTTGGTCTCGTGGAAGATGGTTCACGTTATCGGAAGATGGTTCACCTTATCGCAAACCTTGGGAAGGGGGGTATCACGATTTGGATAGCCCGCGCCCAAGCGGTCAAAAGTTAAGTTTCCGTGGGGTACCGGACCAGCACGAAATCAGTTGGGATCATCAAGGTCTTCAACGCAGCACGAGATCCAAAGGCGACAAAGGGGAACCGCATTAGATGGACGTGCGACTGAAATTGTGTATCTATTTTGACAATGCTCGTGCAAGTTCATGGAGAGATCGTCCCGGATGTGAGACCGACCGTACTTTTCGCGTGCTACTGCAGAGGTGGCACCAAATGTTTTGGATGACCCGCGCTTCAGGAGCCCCATACCTCACCCCCCCGCAAAACAAACTATTTTAGGAAATGTATCTACTTAACCCGATGAATAACCCCCATGGCGTAGGAATCTCATAGCTTCACTATACTACTGAGAAATTATTATGCCATTCTAACTGTACTTCAGGTAATGTACTGTAGCTGTGTTACTTAACATTACTATAATGGCATTCCAACTGTCCTGTAGTTGCTGTACTGTGGCTATATTACTTAAAACACGAATGATATTGTTGTAGTTGCAGAACTTGAGGAACCCGTCAATCAGTCGTATTTTGGCCAAACTGAGCTACCCTTGTCGTAGCTCGCGTCGCTTGTCGGTTTCAAGTCATGAAGGGACACGCACGCGGGACACCCAGTACCTGCCCGAGCGAAGGCAGCGTCTCCAGCAGCTCCTCCACATCGGCAGCGGAGGCGTCGTAAGCAATCTCGGGCGTGGTGCTTGCATGGAAAAGCGTTATCCCCGCTGCTGTGTTTCCCTCGAAGCCATCATCAAGGTCGTACAGCCCAGCTCGGACCGGAACACCAGAGGTTGTGATCTAGGGTACGATTGGATGGAGGGGCGGCCTCAGTTTACGACATGACAAGACAAGGGCACTGTAACAAGACAAGGGGCACTGCGCTCTCCATTTAGGGACCAAGCTATCACTCGTACACAACTTGGTTGTTCGCGCGACAAGGTTCACTTGGTACAAAGGAAGCTGTCGATTCACGACTGCGATTATGTTACCGTATAGTTTTCCAGGAGGACTGGAACTTCGTTCGTTTTCAGCTAAGAAATCGAAGCAAAATCGAAGCTAAAATATCACCACTTTCACCGCTATCACCCAAACTGTACAGAGCGAACATGTACCCATACGCATCGCTCTGTAGGATGATCGATGCAGCAAGTATCAAGTCACCTTCGCCAGGTACAGGTGCGTCGCGTTGAACGAACGGAATGCGTGAATGGCGTATTCCCACCCTTGGGCAGATATCCGATCACCCCGTTTGATGTATGCCGTCAGGTCTTCGGATGTCACGACGTAATCCTCGCCATTAACGACATCGACGGTGCCCGGCAAGGGGTAGTCTAAATCTCCGAAGGCGAGCGTGAAGCTTCCGTCTGGTCCCCCCTCAGTGGTAATCGTCTGCACCTCCGCCTGAAGCAGACACAGTTATTACGGTGGGGCATAAAAATAGGAACCCACGATGGACATAAAAAAACAAATGTGCCCCTATTTTTACGCACCATATTAGAAAACCATTACCTGGTACTATCTTCCCCCATAATGGTTGTTTTGCCGGGCGACCATGCGGCAACGTTTCGGGTAAACATGTTGTGCTCTAATCTCGCCTAGTACTGACCTGACGAGAACCGTGACCCACAGCATGGCTTTGCCGATGGTGTTTTCGGCCGTATATTTCTCAGCCCTTTACAGCTAGACCTATATTCCACTGTTCACGGTCACACCAATGCTGGCAAAACAGGGAGTCATCGTGGCGTGGCCGAGGTTCGAAAGGCTATTGCAGAGGACAACCTTAGATGCATGAGATGGTAGAGATATCTCCTGTTTTTTATGGGGTTCCCATTGAAGGAGCTCTGTACCCCACTGTCAGAAAACATGAAAGAAAGTGCAACCTCATAAAAATCTCATCGCCTAAGGATGTACGTACCAGTAACGAATAACGTTGTCAAACACAACTTGAATTCGAACGGCTATATTATATTGGGTAGTCCTTCACTTGAGGGGCCCGGTCAATCAAAAACGCAGCACGTGTCCGTACGGCTTAGAAAAGTCCACCCAGCGTTTTTTACAATGAGCAACTTGCCTGTCCAAAAGTCGACCCGCTCGAGCTGACAGTGGGTGATGCGGTGTACACCTCGATGCGGTATGAAACTACTGCGCTGCCGCTCGACGAAGAAGGAACGCCTGACCAGGTTACCATGAGAGCATTGGGCCCTGCAGCCGCTGCATCGACGATACCTGGCGCCTGGTGAAGGGCGTAAACATTGGCAACGGAGATTCGGGTCAATTTCAGTGGAAGATGGCGACGTCTCCAAGTTGGCGTAGAAAATTAAGGCATGCACCGTCGTGGGGGTGCGGGGGAGTGCCCGCTATGTGACCCCGGATCTTAGTTACGAAACTGAGGGAGCTGGAAAAGTAGGAGGGAGCTGGAAAAGTAGGGCAAAGATAATCGATGGGATGGAAAGAAAAAAACAAGCTGGTGTGCGTGAGCGATGTTAAATATGAAGTCAAAATGGGTGCTAGTGGAGAACACCGACTCCTTGTCTGTCTTCTACATCAAACTGGCGCGTTTGGGGACTGCATACTTCGTATACCTCTGGCGCGCTCATCGGGATCATGGACACCGGCGTGGTCAGCGAAGCCTCGCCCCATCCCACCATCTGGTTTCTTGCAAATATTCGAGCGAAGTACAAGCTGCCTGTCTCGAGGTCTGTGATCTCGTACTCGCCCCCGTAGATTTCCAGCTGGTAGTAGAAAGCAGCGACAAGGTATTGTGGGGTAGGCGGGCTTTCAGCCAACAGAGTTGCCAAAGGTGCAGCTCGAAAGTATCCTTCGTGCGAGGCCTCCAATTTATGTGCAGTCAAGGTACCACATCATCGCATACCCAGTCCATTTGTTTCGGTAGATATGCTTGATACAGCAATCGGAATTTGTTTGTTTTACGGCCATGCTGTTGGTGCTGCTTCGTATCGTCCCTATTACTCACTGGAACCGAGGCCAACCCAAGGCTTTCACGACGCTTGCCCGTCGTTCAACTTTTCCAATTCCATGATTTTTGACGCTTGCATCTTGTCTCCATCATGAATTTGAAGCAACCCCATCAACAAACATAAATAATACAGGGTGAAGACAATACAAGAGTCGCCATGCTGGGTAGCAACTTGGAGATGATCTAAAATTTGGCACTTCAATCACATTGACCGCGGGTGGTTGGATCGGTGCTTCCCAAAAATATTTAGATTGCGACCTGCAGACTATGACTCCATACACGTTTTCATCACACGGCTGCGTTTTCAATTATCTCTAGCTTCGGTCCATATAGTGCGGTACCTTCGCTGGGCCGCTGAAATCTGCCAGTGCGTTGTGTCCCTCGTCCTCAACGACAATCTCGAACCTGTCTACACGAGTGGTGTCAGCCACGGTGAAGACGTAATGCTCGCCGACCTGGTAGAACGCACAACGACATTCAGGGGAGGCGATTTCAGGTCAAGCAACTCTGTCGTCATAGTGGTGCCCAACAATGGTGGTTCATAGCGCCAAGTACCGGCAGAGTTATGCTCGACACGTTGTACGTCGGCGTCGGTCAGTTAATGAGCATGAACATACCACGCTTAAAACTACAAATTGGATACAATTTTCTACTACTGTAGTGAGGGGCCGCGAGGCAGCGTGCAACATTATCGTGATGGCACCTTGCGTTGGCTACGGGATTGCCCGAAAGGGAAAGGCGCAGTGGGAAAACGCTGTTCGCAGAGAACCATTCGAAGTGAAAGCTAGGAACGGTGATATATCTTGGTGGAATCGTTTCTACATCTTATCGGCTGGTTTAGGCATTTATTCCAAGTGCTGGCCTGGTCATCTCTGTGCAACCATCAGCATCATCGCCTCCCTTACCAGGATTCGATTTCCGGCATTAAGGCGCCCGAAGAAATCCGTAGTACCGTTGACTGACAGCGTCAAATTCCCCAGGAAGAAATCGTTGACACAACCAGAACAAAGTGTTTGGGTAGCATCGACCGTAACTTGTCCGCTTGGCCCTCCGTCTTCGCCTGAGGTGAAGTCGGGGCTTTGGTCCCATTCCACCTGGGTCGAAGAGGACGCGGGCAGAAACATGCTAAGAAAAAAATCGGTGCCAAATATGATCATGTTTTAGAAAAAAAACGTCCATCAATGAACCGACGGTTCGACCTCGGGTACGGAAGATCTATCTACGAGTATTCGAAATATGCACGTTTCTATATCGACATAGTAAGGAAAACGAGCAACAGCGAGCGAAGAGGAAAATTCAGATAGTGTCCAGATAATGTCAACTGTGTCAACTGCCGCCGCCGCCAACAACAACAGCAATAGCAACAGCAATAGCAACAACAACAACAACAACAACAACAACAACAACAACAACAACAACAACAACAACAACAACAACAACAACA